>CAEGAG010174890.1:0-12795 GCA_903067065.1 Brachyrhaphis terrabensis
GTGTGTGTGTGTGTGCATGGTTGTTTGTCTCTGTGTTGCCCTGCAACAGACTAGCGACGTGGCAGGGTGACCCCGCCTCTCGCCCAAAATGTTTGCTGGAAATTTTTTCTAGCAAATTTTGGACTTTTCAGATTCATGAATTTCATGTATTTTTTCTTCTAAAAGATTCAGAGCGTAATCTCACAATTTCTGTTTTGTATCAGAATTTTACTCCTCCTTCTTTTCTATGTACACTGGCCCTAAAACACCATTATAGAGAAGTGTGTAACTGTGAAATGTGGTTTTTCATAAATAATGTCTGAAAAGTGTGGCATGCCTATGTATTCATAAGACACCTTCCACTACAGTTAAAGCTGCAGATGTTGGGGGAGGAAGACTCTTCTTATCAGCTTTTCATATCCACTGCTGATTTTCCTAAGCAAAGTAGAACAAGCTCATCTTTGAGCATCAATTTTCAGGCTTTTACACAGATTTTCAAATCAATTTAGTTCTGAACTTTGACTTTTCCACTCCAACAGATTCATATAACTTTGATATAACCATTCCATAGTAGCTCTGCCTGTATGGTGGACCTCCACTACAGCCTGAAGTGTTTTCAAGCTTTTGCCTTGCTCTGTATTTATCCTCCTTCATCTTAAGAATACCATCCACACAGCATGATGCTGTATTATTGTTTTTTTTGTTGTTTTTTTTAAACGACTTCAGGTGAGGACTATGGAGGCCGATTCACAATCAACAGTGAGACCGGAGCGATCAGCACCATGCAGGCTCTGGATCGGGAGGAAATTCAGAACTACACTCTCACCATTCAGGCTCAGGATTCGGGTGCCGCTCCTCTCAGCTCCACCACACGGCTTCTCCTTCTCCTGCTGGACCAGAACGACAACGCCCCCTCCTTCAGTCCTGAGAGCTACCACGCCTCCGTCAGTGAAGGCTTACCGTCTGGGGCTGAGGTCTTGCAGCTGACCACCTTTGATCCCGACGAGGGACCTAACGGAGAAGTGACCTACACCCTGACAGACGACAACAGCCAGGGGGCTTTTTCGGTGGACTCCTTCACCGGAGTGGTCCGCACCACCCGGTCTCTGGACAGAGAGAGCCGGGCTCTGTACACCCTGAAAGCCATGGCCACAGACGGCTCCGCTCAGGGCCCATTGAGCTCTGTGGCTTCACTGACCATTCATGTGGACGACGTTAACGATAACATGCCCGTCTGCGACCAAAACCCACTTCATGCCTGGGTCTCCATTAGGACGCAACCAAATCAGATAGTGACCACAGTGGTTGCTACAGACGCTGACCAGGGTGCGAACGGGACGGTCCAGTTCAAGTTTTCAGGCGAGGAGAGTCTGTTTGACATCAACTCCGCTTCAGGAGAGATTTCACTCAGGAGGAGAGTGAGGGCGGGTTTCTCCGGCAGAAAGCTGGAGGTCCTGGTCTCAGACCGAGGACGTCCTCCTCTGACCGCCACCTGCCTGGTGTTGGTCCATCTGAAGGGAGAGCATGATGGGCTTCAGTTCACAAGCAAAGTGTACAACGCTACCGTCAAGGAGAACAGCAGAGCAGGTGTGTCTCATCGCCTCTGCTCCAAATGTTTTCAATAAATAATACAAATAAACTGAGCAACATTTTCACGTTATGTTTCTCAAGGTACTTGGATTACAAAAGTGGAGGCCAGTGACGACACCAACAGCAGACAGAGGATAACTTACACGATATTTAGCGGCAACGAGAACGCAGCGTTCTCCATAAACCACTACACAGGTACAGAGCACATTGAAATTGTTTTATTCCTTTCTTTTTATTTTAAAGCTGTTGCTGTCACCTTTAACACTAAAGGGTTAGAGTAGGGTATCTGTAGAGCCTCGCACTTGGATGTTTTAAAATTTTGTCAAATAATACTTAGAAACGTCAACAGTTTTTTGTGATAAATCAATACAAAGTAGCTCATAAACATAAAGCACATATGGTTCTAAAAAAATAAAAAATAAATCAGATGTTGGGTGAATGTGTCCACCTGCTGTGCACATCAAGAAGCTGAAGGTTTGGCCACTTCATAGTAAAACTGCTCAAGCTCAGTCAGATTCAATAGAGAATGTGTGATAATCTGCGTTCTGGTGTTGTCTCTGAGTGTTAATTTGAATTAAACTCATGAATATAGCTGTCACTGTATGGTTACAAGGCCATCCTGCTGGAAGCTCAACCCCAGCCTCAAATTTTTTTTAGCCTTTAGCATTGACCCATTGTTAGCTCCTCCATTTTCACTTCAGTCCTGAAGTGAAAATGGGTCCTCTGCTGAAGAAAAGCATCATTTTCCTGTATATGCTCTAAGCTGTTCGTCTGACTGAAAGTAGCAGAGCTAACACAGTTTTTAATGGCTTTGGTTTTAGCAGCAGATTAGTTTTCTTCACTGCCATGTTTTGCGTCTTTGTTAGGTGAGATCCGAGTGCAGAAGGAAAACTCCCTGGACTTCGAGGCGACCCCTCAGATCCAGCTGGTGGTTCTGGCTGACAGCGGGCTGCACACGGCCCACTGCAGGGTCTCCGTCACGCTGCTGGACATCAATGATAACGCACCGCTGTTTGAACTTAGCAACTACAGAACGGCTGTTTGGGAGGGACAAGTTCATAACACCTACGTCATGCAGGTACAGACACTTCATTCATCATGTGGACAGTAGGGCTTTTCAGTGATTGTTATTGTTTCCTGTATTTCAAACAGGTGTTTGCCTCTGATGCTGACAGCGGTGAAAACGGACAGATTGAGTATTCCATCCTGTCAGGCAACATTAATGAAGCTTTCATTCTGGACTCTGTGAGAGGGATCCTTGCTACTAACGTTCTGCTGGACCGTGAAATAACTCCCTCTTACAGGTAAGAACATTGTGTGTCAACTAGTGTTAAATAAATTTCTGCTGCTTTCAGTGTTTTAAAATAAAGCCCAGTTACATAGAGAAATATTGATACATTATTTCTTTAATATTGAGTCAATAAAACAATTCAATTTCTCTAATCAGAACTTAGATTTTCGAGGTTAGAGTTATTGGTTACTTTCAGATTGTTATAGAAATGAAATACCACTTTCTGCATGCATTTTAGATAAATTTTTATGATATACTTAAGACATGCAAAAATATACAGAACGTTTTTGTGTCATCTTACCTGAAAACATCATATTCACTGTATACGTGTTGTATTTATTTAATATGAGAATTTTTTAACAACTTAGAATTTATAGACAGAACACATATTTAAAAACAAATAATCAAAGATGTTCATGTTCAGAAGTCAAACACAAAATGAAAACAATGTGGCTAATAGTAATAATTAAACATCCGTTTACTCCACTCACAGCTCCATACAACAATATTAATGTTTTGAGGTAATTTCATTTGAAATCATTTGAACAGAAATGGGAATTATTGATGGTCTTTGATGAGCAGTAGAGCAGCCCTGACTTTAAACTGCAGCAACTGTAGCATCATCTTAGAATGCTGAAAATGGGTCCTCTGCTGAAGAAAAGCATCATTTTCCTGTATATGCTCTAAGCTGTTCGTCTGACTGAAAGTAGCAGAGCTAACACAGTTTTTAATGGCTTTGGTTTTAGCAGCAGATTAGTTTTCTTCACTGCCATGTTTTGCGTCTTTGTTAGGTGAGATCCGAGTGCAGAAGGAAAACTCCCTGGACTTCGAGGCGACCCCTCAGATCCAGCTGGTGGTTCTGGCTGACAGCGGGCTGCACACGGCCCACTGCAGGGTCTCCGTCACGCTGCTGGACATCAATGATAACGCACCGCTGTTTGAACTTAGCAACTACAGAACGGCTGTTTGGGAGGGACAAGTTCATAACACCTACGTCATGCAGGTACAGACACTTCATTCATCATGTGGACAGTAGGGCTTTTCAGTGATTGTTATTGTTTCCTGTATTTCAAACAGGTGTTTGCCTCTGATGCTGACAGCGGTGAAAACGGACAGATTGAGTATTCCATCCTGTCAGGCAACATTAATGAAGCTTTCATTCTGGACTCTGTGAGAGGGATCCTTGCTACTAACGTTCTGCTGGACCGTGAAATAACTCCCTCTTACAGGTAAGAACATTGTGTGTCAACTAGTGTTAAATAAATTTCTGCTGCTTTCAGTGTTTTAAAATAAAGCCCAGTTACATAGAGAAATATTGATACATTATTTCTTTAATATTGAGTCAATAAAACAATTCAATTTCTCTAATCAGAACTTAGATTTTCGAGGTTAGAGTTATTGGTTACTTTCAGATTGTTATAGAAATGAAATACCACTTTCTGCATGCATTTTAGATAAATTTTTATGATATACTTAAGACATGCAAAAATATACAGAACGTTTTTGTGTCATCTTACCTGAAAACATCATATTCACTGTATACGTGTTGTATTTATTTAATATGAGAATTTTTTAACAACTTAGAATTTATAGACAGAACACATATTTAAAAACAAATAATCAAAGATGTTCATGTTCAGAAGTCAAACACAAAATGAAAACAATGTGGCTAATAGTAATAATTAAACATCCGTTTACTCCACTCACAGCTCCATACAACAATATTAATGTTTTGAGGTAATTTCATTTGAAATCATTTGTACAGAAATGGGAATTATTGATGGTCTTTGATGAGCAGTAGAGCAGCCCTGACTTTAAACTGCAGCAACTGCAGCATCATCTTCTAATCAGCATTTACACATTTCAAAGCTCATTTTCTCAGCTTTGAAAATGAGAATTTCAAAGCTGGAATTTTCTTTTCCAGGCTGGAAAAATGAAGTGAACCGTCTGTCTGTGTGTTGGAATATCTACTAGACATTTAAAGCTTGAGATTTTGTTTATAATCTGTCCCTGATTTTAACTTCACAACAACGTCATCCCTGATGTGACATGTTCCTTGGTCTTCATGATGCTGCTTTCTCTCACAAAACCTCCGACTCCTTCACAACAATTTATACTGAGGTTAATCTACACATAGAAAGAGTCTCTCTACTAGTTATGTGACTTCTGAAGGTTGCACTGAATTTTATTTTGTAGCAGTCAAAGTGAAGGAGCTGAATCAAAATGCACTTTTCTGATCATTTTCCCTCGATTGCAGAATTGTGTGCAACTTCCAAAAATCTCACTAATGTTGATTGTAAAGGGAAAATTGTGAAAAATATCAAGGGATCTGAGTACTTTTGCAAGATACTCATGAAATTATGTTCAGAGAGGCATTATCTCAATCTTCCCAGGCTGATTCTGCAGGCAGCAGACAAGGGGAAGCCTCCACTGAGCAGTACTGCCACCGTTAGAGTTCAGGTGGTGGACGTCAACGACAACAGCCCTACCATCCCACCCATGGAGCCCGTCTATATATATGAAAGTTAGTGTAATCCTTCACAGCGGATCCCTCGTAGCATTATTTTCATCGTAGAGTAGAATTGGAAAAGGATTCTACCTGTTATGAGATTTTTTTTCTCTATTTAGATCTACCAGCAGGTTATGTGGTCACCCAGGTGACTGCAAATGATGTGGACCTCGATTCAACCATCACCTACGGTTTTACAAACAGCAGCATCACCAGCGACCCATTCGCTATTGACCGCTACACAGGTGTCATCACGCTGACCCGACCTCTAGACTACGAGGCAGAGACGGAGTTCACTCTGAGAGTGTCTGCGTCGGACTCGCTCCATCAAACCAGCGGATGGGTCAAAGTTCAAGTTTTGGATGCCAACGACAACAGTCCAGTCTTCACACAGGTCTCCTATCAGGTACAAATAAAAGACCAATAATTCAAGAGGCAAAACAGGTTCATGATTTACAAATATGAATTATAACTCTGCTATGAGATATTATTATGAATCTTCATTTCTAGCTAACAACTTTTTGCATTCAATATAAACTATAACTCACTGTCTACAATTAAAATCACAGAATGAAGCGATTTAACTGATTCAACCTTCAATGAAAACTTTGGTCTTGATTTCAGAAAACTGTCCAGTGAATTAATCAGAGAGTAACACAACTCAACATCATTACATGAACATTCAATGTCATGACCACATAATTCAAGTGTCCTCGCACTATGACCACAAATTTATTATAGTTATTAATGTTGTAGTGTTGTCAAAATGTTATTATTTTTTAGCTTCAAGATGAGATCAGTGAGATGAGCTGTATAAATCAAGATATAATTAAATAAAATCCAACAAAAATAAATCAATTTAAGCTATGGAAATGTTGCACTTTTTTAACAGTGATAGTAAACTGACTATGAACCAGCCTGGTAAAAACCAGCCCATTATTTTACGCTTTGCTACCGAAGATTAAAGGACTAATATCCCAGCAAGGTCTAGACAAACTCATCCATGTGTTTATATCTTTTACAAATTCATCACTGCAACATATATTCATTGGTCTTCTTTAAACGTTAATCAGACAGAGCAGATCCAGAACGCTGCTGCTGGCATTCTCACTAAAACCAGGAAGAAAAAAGTTTGTCCACTGGCTGCCTGGAGCTCAGAGAGTAGACTTTAAAATACTGTCAGGTATATACGTTTCATCATCAGTAAAATATTATGTCAGTGTTTTAGCCACCTTTACCTTTTTAAAATTACTGCTGATAGTTTCTGTCCTCGCACTATGTTTACAAACACCAGTACAGAATGCTCCAGACCTGCAAAACTTAAGTTTTTTTTCTACGTGCAGCTAAACTGCATGATCTTCTTTTGTAATGTAATCAATAACATTGTAATATGTTTTATACTTGAAATTAGCTTTGTCTCCTAGTTGAAAGATCTGGTAATGATGCTAGGTTTATATTTTCATGGCAAACTTTAAACACAAACTCAGACATTTTGTAAATCCTTTCTTTGTTCCAGGTGGAAGTGTCAGAGCTGGTCTCAGAAGACACTTTATTTGTGAATGTTGCTGCTACTGACAGAGATTCTGGTCTCAATGGAAAGATCAGCTACAGACTGCTTTCTTCTCCTCTTCATGCCTTCTACATCCAGAAAGATAATGGTAAAAAGGAGATTATTAACATGTGTGTCTGTTTATATAGTGCTGTTTGGCAGTTTAATTCTTGTATTTGTCAAGGAAATTCTTTTCTAGCAAATGTTTTTTTTCTTTCCTCATTCAGCACCAAAGTTTACTAAGAGTTTGACTGCTGCCAGCAACATATTAGCTAGTGTTTATATGTTCAAAGCTTGTGTAAATTATTGAACCAGAAAAACGAGAGAGCATAAAGCAGTTGTGAGGCTATCAGATCTCAGAAAATCTATGGGTTTGGCCTTGTGCCGCTTTAACAAAGAAACTAAAAGCAAACCATTTCTCGCCAGTCTGGCCTGTCTTTATTAAATAAAAAGAGGATTTATCCTTCTGTATTATGTTTCAGCCCTAAATTCAATATGCAGTGAAAATTATATGCATTCACTTATGGAGAACCATGACAGGAAATGTGCATGAACACTAACTAAAGGTTTATGACTACAATCCAAAAACGTAACACAGCTTTTCTGTGGCCCCGAGACTTTTTGTCTTTCTGTGTTCCTCAGTGGATGGTTTTGCTCCACATGCTCATCATGTACAGAAGTTTAAATGGCAGTGAAGTGGAATAAGAAATTGTTTGGTGAAACTCTTTGATGCCATCCAAGAAGAAAATTGCTCCTACAGTCCGCATGTGACACTCATTTACAACATTTTTCTCAGGACGAGGTTGCTCTGCTGCATCTAATGACTTCTGCAACTTTGATGCAGCTCCAGCAGCACACGGCCTTACAATATCATCGCAAGGCAAAATAAACCCAGTGATCATTTGGGTATTTGGTTAAATCAGACGTTGAATCAGTTTTTAATGTGGGTGGTTTTTCTCCCGCGAGAGCAAGTATGTGACTTCTGCTACTACTAGCTAGAGTTAGCTATTTTACTTAATACTAAATCATAGTATTAATCTGTAGTATGCTCTTAGATAAATGAAAAGACCAGCCAGAGTTTTGAAGAAACTGGTCAAACTCTGACCTCCAGAGGTCAAGTGTTTGAACTGACTTACTACTTCACTATGTTGCTGAATATGGCCACAACCCCGCATGTTTATTATGAATGCAGCAAGTGGAGAGGAAAAAAACATACTTTTGATGGCTTAAAAAACTTTTTTTTCTTTAACTCATAAAGAAAAACATTGTACAGCAATAGTTTCCATAAATTTTCAACTCAATGCCCATGCTACAACTGTTTGAATTTTTTGTAAATTGTATGAATAATTATACTAGAATTATACTAGAAGCAGAATGAAATCTGTTTAATAATACACACTCTCATTACAGGTTCTATTTTCACCAACAAGCCTTTAAGGACCATCACAAACAGCAACATGCTCCATCTTCTGGTTGAGGCAAGAGATGAGGGCGAACCTGTTCGATCCACAGTCACCTCTGTGGCCCTCGTGGTTGTAGACGCAAACGACCATAAACCTTTGTTTCACCAGGATATTTACACACTCACCACTGCTGAAGATACACCCTCAGAAACCACCCTGCTCACGATTTCTGCACAGGACGAAGATTGGAGCCCAGAAAACACCCATTTGGACTACACCATCGTAGGCGGAAATGAAGAAAAGCGATTCTGTTTAGAAGTGAAAAAGATTCCCGTTGAAAATCAAATGAAAAATGTCGGAAGGCTGGTTTTGTGTAATCCCTTGGACCGTGAGACAACTGAGTATTATGAATTGACAGTTAGCGTTTCTGATCGAGGAACGCCTCCCCTGAACAGCTCATCGATCATTAAAGTGACCGTTACTGACTGCAATGACAATACTCCGGTCTTCTCCAATGCAGAATATTATGCAGAGGTGAGTGAAAGCAGCCAGATAGGAACCAGTTTGGTCCACGTTAGTGCTCTTGATCCTGATCTTGGTGTCAATGGCCTTGTGCATTATGAAATTATTTCTGGGAACAGTAAAGGTCACCTCAAGCTAGACCCCCAGTCTGGTATTTTGATGGTCAACCAATCACTTGACTATGAGGAGGATTTAAGGTATATCCTCACCATCAGAGCTACCGATGGGGGCCAGGCATCAGAAAACCAAAACATGGCTTTTGCAGTCATCTTTGTTAACGTTCTGGATGAGAATGACAACACTCCATTCTTTATGTTCCCCTCAGTTACCTGCTCAGTGCTGGAAAACCTCCCAGCATTCACCCCTACATGTTCTGTCCATGCTGTTGACAAAGACTCTGGCCCCTATGGCCTGCTGACCTACTCAATTCTGTCCTCTTGCTTCATGGACTATGGCAGTGGAAGCCCAGAGAGGAAGGAGGCCTTTGCCATCGATCCCCTTAGTGGTGACATTCACACCAGACAAACATTTGACTATGAACGTGAGAGTGAGTACTGCTTTGTAGTGGAGGCCAAAGACAAAGGTGACAAATCAGCTACGGTAAGAGTCCAAGTAGCCATAAAGGGAGTTGATGAATTCAGTCCCATCTTCACTCAGAATCAGTACCACTTCCTTCTTCCAGAAAATCCCAAGACTGGGGAGACAGTCGGTTTTGTGATGGCAATGGACCATGATGGAGGAGTGGATGGGCTGGTAGAGTACTCACTTTTGACTCCTACACCATTTTTTTCAATTAACAAAACAATTGGAGCTATCTTTGTGTCCGGCCCCATGTATCGCAGAAGAATCAGCCATGCAAGCGAGGATCTGGTGGAACTGGTCGTGTCTGCAGGTAGTCCCAGATTGGGTTCCAGAACAACAACTTGCTTGGTTTTTGTCAATATCTCCAGCTCAGCCGAAGCACTTATTGGAGTTCAGCTTGATTCCCACATATTTAGTCTGAGTGTGTTGCTGCTTTTGTTCCTCTTTGTCCTAGTTATCTTTGTGGGCTTGGTTCTCAGATGTAAAGTTAAAGAAGCTGTCCTGAAAAAGGCCTCTGCCATTGCTGCACAGTTGAACCATGGTACCGACTCATCCGGTGAATCAAACACCCAGATGCACAGTGACGTTTCCTTGCAGGAGTTGACACAAGTCGGAGGTTTTGTTGCAAAGAGAGACGTCTCTAACCCATACACCCAGTCAGATTCAAGTGGCCGTGGATCAGCAGAGGGTGAGACAGCTGAGGATCAGGAAATCAAGTGGATCAATGAGTTTCCCTGTTATAAAAGAGAGGAAGTCAACAAGCTTACCACAGAGATTCCCAACTCCACCATACCGGTTGATAAGATCTCCTGCCACTCTATTGACGTAGGGCCAGAACATATTTTATCGCTTACTAAATGTTTAGCACAGGGCATAGCAAGCACAGAAAGTCTCAACCATTTCAAAGAGGAGGGTGGAGGGGAAGGATTACTGCCTGCAATACTTAGAGTTAAAGATTTAGAGGATTCCATGGGGGCAAGAGGGTATGCCCCTCTCTCCAAGGCTCAAGCTTCTGCAGATTCTCTGACTTCACTGGTGTGCCTTGAAGAGCCACTGGAGGGTAGCTACAGCTGGGATTTCCTTTTAGACTGGGAACCACGCTTTCATTCTCTGGCTGCTGTGTTCACTGATATAGGTATGCTTCCTGATGAGGAGCTTCAAGGAGGCCATGAGGACTTTGCTACAGAGTCAAGTTCTCTCATGTACCCACCGCCTCTCATAACTGGAGTGGCCCAGTCAGGCATTCGGACTGTTCCTCCAAGAAAACCTGGACGAGTACCAACCCTGAGCAGGAAGCCTTCCTACCCCAAATATGCTTATTCTCCATTAGCCAGGAACACAGGACTCACCCCGTCAGCTATGACACCCACTTTCACCCCATCGCTGTCCTCTCTCACCATTAGGACCCCCAGCTCCTCACCAGTTGTCTCGGACACAGGAGTTGGGGGGATTAGACTTGACTCAGGGCCCCACACTGCAAGTCTTTTGGAGGCTGAAATCCAAGTGTAGGCTTAAACCATTTTAAATGTAACAATGAATCCAGTGCTCCATAGATCACTTCTGGAGATATCCCGCACAGTTAGTGACTGACATTTTAAAATGTGCCTGATCATTTGTCCAGCATCATCCAAATGCTCTTTAAAATATGGCAGATAACATGTTATTTGTCTAAAATAGTCTCGTGTTTAAAACGGTTTACTCCTACTGTTATAGCAAGCTCAGCACATGCCAGCTTTGGTCTAAAATGTTTGATTTGAGTTAACATTTTGGGATTTGCATAATTACTTTCTTCCACGGCAGCTGCCTTTTTCTGGCCGCAGAACTTTATTATTTTGAGGCCAGCTGTTGTTGCGACTCTAGCCTCAAGGGGGAGATACTGACGACAGGGATTTAGTTAACATTTTAAGTTGTTTGCAGGACAGATCAATAGTAAATATGAATTTATATATTTGAAAAGTCTGAAATAAAACCTGCTTTTCATCACATTCTTTAAAAAATCCACAATTTAATTACAAACAGATGGTCATTTTAACCAATTACTGAATGTTTTGCACAAACATTCAGAAAATGAAACACTTTTTATTGCTGTTCTACAGTTATGTTTTCATGACATCTTTAACTTTAACAGCTATAGAAAAGCAGCATACTTTGTAATTATGTTTCTCTCTCTTTCTAATCAGAAAAATCGCCTCTTTCATGTTTTAATCAATTTTACCTAAGGGCAGTAAAAGAGTTGGTGTAGTCAATGGGACCATACACAGGAAAATTTATTAAGAGCAATTTGGGGGGGGGTCGGCAAAGTTACAGTGAAATGTAACATAAAATGTGGTTTAAAAACTTTTTAAACCACATTCAAGCCTCAGGACCAAAAATGACTTGTAATGCAGATCTAACATGTTTTTCTCAGTAAGCAAACTATTGAGAAGTACAACTAATATTCAAATGTTGCTTAGATACAAGTTTTGTTCAATCTCACTGATCTAATTTCTGCTACATCTTTGCAAACATTTCAGGTTCTAAATACAAAAGCTTTAATGATTAACTGCTGTTAATAAAATTCCTCATAAACATTGATTTATTGTAATGCTCTCAATACAAGTTATGAGCTATTTAAATTATAACTTGTTAAGTTGCTTTATTTTTAAGCCATTTTTAGTTTTAGCCTATGGGTGTAGTCAAACATCACCTATCATAACAAAGTACACATTATACAGATTTAAGAGTGAGATTTTATTTCAGAGTCCAGATTTTTGCTCATGAATAGTAATGATTTGTTTGTTTCTCTATTGTTTGTGTGTGCTGGCCAAACGGCAGTCATTTCTGTACTTTATCATTTTTTGTCAACACCCAGCACTTTATGTACTTTTGACTTTGAATATTAACACATTTTCTAAGAAATTTCTAATAAAGATTCTTAATAAGTGAGGTGGATGTGGTGAATGGTTGTTTTTAGCCATTTAAAACAAGTCAAACTAGAAATATTTACATCAGTGAGATAGAGCCTCAGTTTAACAGACTGCTATTTTGTTCAGAACAAACTTAATTTAGCCTGGTAGAAGTTTCAATCTGTCAAACAAATTGGGTCATTATCACTTGATATGAAGTTAAGTTATTCATTCATATTAAAGAACAAACTAAATTATTTAATGCTGAAGCAATGTACTTGTCTTGCAGCTTTCAAAAGGTACAAGTTGAGAATAACTCAATAAATAAACAAGTTCATCTTTTGTCAACCATTGTCTGATTCTACATTTTTTTTAAATATTTCTCCAAATATACAAACAAGCAATGCTGCCCTCTTCAACATTTATTTGTCCCCATATGTTTTCCGACTTAGATGTCACTGTAAATTGTCCAGAGGATGTTTATG
>CAEGAG010174913.1:0-10266 GCA_903067065.1 Brachyrhaphis terrabensis
GGATGGATGGATGGATGGATGGATGGATGGATGGATGGATGGATGGATGGATGGATGGATGGATGGATGGATGGATGCTAATCACTGACACCAGATGCAATGCATTTTAACTGGTTTCATCTGATATGGTTCTATGACATAAAATACTTTAGCAAAAGGAGAAACTTATCAAAAGCTGATTTAAATCCGTTGAATATAGTAAAGTTTGTGTGAGTAAGGTCTGTGAAATATGAAGGCAGTTAGCAGCTCAACAAAGACATGGGACAGCATAATGTCTCAGAGCCCTCTATTATCGAAATAACAGCTTTTTAAAAGTGCAAATAGATTAGAGCAAATTGATCTGTGTGGATATCATTGAGTCTATTTATCTTAATTTGTAAAAGCACTTCCTACCTGAACTTAATGCCTTGCAGGTAAAATGTTTTTAATTTTACAAGAGAGCACGAAGCAAACACATTTGACCTTCATTTCTGATTATGCTGTTTGATTACTAAAAATAGTGTAAATCACTCTATTTCAGTGCATTTCAGAGAACAACAGTTTTGTCAGTCAAACATTAAAGGAAGTAAATATACTCAAATTTTATGTTCAGGGCTGACATATTTCAAAATCATTTGGCCAATTTGATCATAATAAAATGTGGGTGATTTGAAGGATGCTTGTACTGTTAACATGGACGGAGAGTATAGCATTCATAATAATGACAGTGTTTTGCAAAAGTATTTATAATTTATAATATTTTGTAATTTAGTCATGAGAGATTTTGTGACAAAGACTGTAATATTGATGTTCAAAGACATCTCCATCAAACCTGAAATATACATTCATGTATGACACTGAGAATGACAGTGATTGCATCACCACCTGTAAGTGGACAGGGTGGGCAGTAAGTGAATATTGTGTCTCCAAATCAAAGCCTGTTTTTGTAGATATTCTGTTGACTTCTTGTAACCAGGTACCACAACACACCTTCAGGAGACGAGTGGAGTTCTTACTTTGACCAATCACGGCAATTTTAAGACAACCCCACAATTAGGTAAGCGGACAAGACTCCTGGTATTTACAAATTGGTATACATGTTAAGATGTTTGTACTGGGACACTGACTTTGATTAAAATATCTAAAAGGAGAATGACCAACAAACTGTTCTAACTTTTAAAGAAAGTCATTCACATGATCAGTTTTTAAGACTTTTCTGACTTGCAGCAACTAATTACAGGCATATTGCTGCAGAGCAAATCAGTCAGAGCATATCATGAATCATTATACAAATTAATGTAAAGTCATTCATTGCAACGATGATTAACAAACATCTAACACTCCTTTATGTCACTCTAGGCTAATAGTGCTCTCTGCTTATCCTTCCATATGTCTTTTAAAACCTTGCTGGGTTTTTGGAGTTTGGTGCGCGCATACACTCGTTTTTGTAGATGACGGGAATAGAAATTACTCTAATCATTCCACTGATATGTTTCTTTCCTTTTGAGCACCACTGTACATGAAAGTTTGTGTATGCTTTTAAATCTTGGATATTTCTGCACACATTGGATCAGAAACTCTATCAGAATTTCTCTAATGTTTTACAAGAGGATTAAAGTGAACACAGACTGCATGTGGGAGCAGTCTTTCTCCTTAAAGGAAATGTCTTACAGTCCTAAAGCGTGCATGTTTGATTACCTGGAGAGTAAATTTGCCTTTCAGCGTTAGCGTGTACATAAACAATATAATGAGATGTTCTATAGGTTTCATAGGATGGGAAAAATCATTATGCTGGGGTGCTGTTTTTTTTTTTTTTCTAAAGCATTATATCTCTGCAATGTATCAAAGAGCATTCTTACGCTCAGTCATTTTTTCCAACAAAGATGACATCAAACTACATGCCAGAGCTGAGTGAGACATCAAATGACTGATTCCCCTCATCAGGATACAGCTTCAAAAACTGGTATGTCATTCTGACTAGATAAGTGCAGTTTAATTCATATCAAAGAGAAGCAAGATGAGGAAAAGACATGAACCCCAACTACAAGAAGGAAACCTGGCAGATAGTCAGGACAGCTAGCCTTGGGATCCCACAGATTAATGGCAAGCATTAAGTGGCCAGTTTGGACCAATTGAAGTCTCAGATATAGTTTTCTTATGAGAGGTTTTATCACAGTGTCTGAGGGTATCTGTTGACAGAGACAGGCCTCAGTGTGGGATAGTTTGTGCCAGCTGCTGCAGTGTCGCTCCTGCACTTACATTTGCAGTGCCCCATGACTGATTTGTAATGCACCATATAGTGGAAGTAATGTTTAACAGAATATTTAATGAGTGCTTTAAAACTGCCTTTCATTCTGCATACAGTATATATTCATATACACTCACTGGACACTTTATTTGAAGTGTTTAAAGCTGGGGACAAACTATAAGACTTCCACAATCATCCCAGATTTTGTAAACACAGTATTCCCTTGATCAGACCGCTCTTTCTTTCTCGACTGAAAGACTTTGGCTCAGGAATCACAGACTTTAGAATTTGTTGGATAAACTAAAGCTAACATAAAGCTCTCAAGGAAACTCTAGGGTCCCAGATTTGAACTAACAAGCCAATACCAGTAGACGATGGTGATGGTTGTGCTGTAGTTCTATTCTTAACGCTTTTGACAATGTATTAAGCTTTTCATAAAGATTTGCAATTTCTTTATCTTGTATAACACCTAATGTCTGAGGTAAAGTGAAGATATGTACTTACAAATACCTTGAATTCCATGTGACCAAAATCTTTTTGTATTTTCTAGGTATGAATTCCAAATCTCAGCAACATAATTCAGTCTTTATGCTCCTTTTATATATATATTCAAAGAGGGTCAGAGTGGATTAAATTGGTCCGCGCAGCAGTCTATTTCAGCAGGAGAGCTGGGCAAGTGAGACTCCCTGGGATTAAAACCTAATTTAATGAAGACATATAGCATGAAAATCTCCAGTTACGTCCTTGTGTCAATATCATGAAGACGTTGCGGACTACTGCTGCGACAGACGCAAGAAAAGAGAACGATAAAGGGCAAAGGCTGATGGTGTACAGCCCTACGGGATCTAAAACTTGGGTTTAAACATATTGAATCTATCTGCTACCATTTCTATCTTTCAAATGACTCAATATATGTCCTTGTTGTTGAGAGCTATTCATAATTATTGAAAAGTTCACGGAAAATCTTAACAAAATTATTTTTGTTTGTATCTGATGGTTTGAATTAGGATTGAAATGCTAGTCAGCTGAGTTGGTGGATTTGTAACTAGAACTTGTTCTTATTACTGCGAGTCGGTAGTCTCTTTGGAACATCTCTGCAAAATTAAATGCAAATTTTTTTTCTTAGTTTGTCTTCAGAGAGACAGAAGCAGTTAGAGGCAAGGAGACCTGGTCCACGTTCAGCCCCTTTCACCATGTGTTGCTGTCTGTAACAATTATACATATTAAAATCCTGCAGGCATCTTCTGGAAAGAATTTGATTTTATTTACATTTTCAGTTCTGAGTGGATGAATATTTGCCTGCAAAACTGACACACTTAGAGGACCTCCTTAATTACTGACTCCTGGCTAACCTTGCTGCCTGAACTTAGCTTTAAAGCATCAATTGTGGCTCATCAATTTCTATGTAAATCAACACCATAGGCGTGAGGAGGGGATAATTGTTTTCTAACAAAGTGTATGTTTTAAACAGGACAATTGTGTTATGTAACCTTGTGTTGAAAGAGAATTTGCAAAGCACAAGAGAAGTGAGTTGAGAAACGTGTAAAGACGAATAACAAGGTCACAAATTTAAAAAAGGCTTAAATATCGGACTTTGTTAGCAAAAAAACTTTTTCTTTCTCTGTTGACAATTTGAATGTTCCCAACTAGTAAAGTATTATTTAGCAGAAAATTAATCCAAAGACTATAATGACTCCCTAGTGTGTGAGCCATTTCAAGCATTAAGCATGCCGATGTTAGTGAATATTTATCAGTTTAGACAGAGTGCTTGCTTAAAGTAGTAAGAGAAAAAGTGAGGCCATTTACAGGTCATCGTTAAGACAATGCTGGAGCATAATTTACTCTTATCAGAATCACGATCCACTGTTAATAATTTATGCAAGTGTTTCTCAAATGTCATTGAAAAAAACTCTATTAGGGAAGTGTTACTCTGCCCTGATAGAGTAACACTGGAGCACATTTACATTATTCATTCCATTATAAACAAATATCCAAGCAGAGGAGTGGAGGTGCAATGTTCTGGATTCTTACATATGGTTTTATAGCATGCAACTTTAGAGGCAAGGAGACCTGGACCGGCCAATTTTCCACTTCATTTTTTTGAATATTTTGATTTGCCTGTGTGCTACAAATTATTGTCCTGCTGCAGAACATGCAACTTTAAAACTGTACAGTAACAAGCTTATTACTTTAAGCTTGTTGCTACAACAAACAAGCAGGTATGCAAGATATCAAACTTAATATTGGAATGTGGTTAAATACATGCTGTCTTTTCCAAAATATTAAACGCAATTAGAAACATATTTTTTCAACATAACATAGATTATGTGGTATCATAACTTATGTTAAACATTGCCATATTTATTGTGAATTCTTTCCCACTTATAATGAAATTTCCAGCATAAAAACTCATTTTTTCAATGCATAAATTTGTTGTATTAATCTCTGAAACATCTGCAAGTAAACTTGAAAAAAGGCCAACTTGTAAAAAAGAAAAAAGACTTGTTTTTAATGGTTGTAGGACTTGAACAATTTGAGGGTATAATGACAACTTCCAGTGACAAAAAAAAGTCCTGCTTTAATTTTGTAAAAGAAAAATATTTAATGTCAGTTTGTAATGTGTTGTGCTTTCAGTTTAAAATCTATACCAAGAAAATCTTGTCATAAAAGACCTCCTGGCTTAAGTTTGAATTAGAAGAAATAGAAATAAATCTGTATGAGAAAAGACACATCTTCCGTGGGCCCCCAAGGACAAAACCAATAGCTGTAACTCAGAAAACATCCCTGTTGTCTCCAAAGAGCAGGCGTTTGAGTGGCTCAACCAAGTGTCCTTGGGCTAGACAGACACTAACCACCCCTGACACACCTGCTGTACTGTTCAGTGTGAGAAAGTGTGGGAATGCGTGTCAGTGTATAGAAAAGAAAATCTCAGTTTGCTGTGCAGCTGGTGAATGTGGCTTGATCTGTGCAGGGTTTTCAGTGCTCAAACATACAAGCACAGTGCAATGTTTTCTTTGCTTGTCCAGAGCAGTGGGAAATAATTTGCCACATGAAAATAATTAGCCATAGAAAGATTGTTTGTTTTTGGGTTTTTTTCTTTTCTTTTTCCATTCATAAATGATGAAGATCCTAAAACAAATGTTAACATCACTCAAAGATAATGAGTCCTTTACATCACTGGAGGAATTTTTGCTCTCATTTCTGTATAGCCTGCTTTCGTTCATTTCACAGTATCTCAATTAAGCTTAGGAGAAGGCTTTGACTAGGCCGGCCAATTTTCCACTTCAGTTTTTTGAATAAATTTTGATTTGCCTGTGTGCTACAAATTATTGTCCTACTGCAGAACATGCAGATCATGCAAACTTCCTTAACAAAGACCACAAGCCAGGATTTAAACCCAGAACCTTCTTGCTGCAAGGCATCAGTGCAACCAAATGCACTATCATGAAACCCAAGTAATACTTAAAATATTTTGTTCAAACGCTTTTCAGAACAGTTAACAGTTTTCTTTTGCAGTGGTATGCCTGAAGGCTACATTTCAAATATGAAGTCTCCAAATACACATGAATCAACAGCTAACCTTTAAAAATGCATTTGTAAAAACCCAGACAGACGTATTTTCTTTAGTGCCACGCTTTGCATCAAGCACACCACATGTTGCAAACATGTAAACTTTTACATTGTCCCACCTATGAGACTTCCTCATATCTCGCTGTCTTTCTATACTCCTCCATCTTTCAGTGGATTCCTTTAGATGGAAAAATGCAGATCCTGCCTCAGTCCTCTGATTAAAAGGAAAGGCCTCGACTGGGAATTGTCAGTAACATTCCCAGGTGGCTCCAGATGCAGGCTCTCGACTGGCTGCTTGATGTATAATTCAGATGAAATGGGAACACCTAATGAGACTAACAAATGGTGCTAACATGTCTCTGGGCTGACGGTAGAACACACAAACACTGCAATTCAAAAGTCATTTAAAAAGGCAACATTATCATGCCATTAAGACGATACGGTAAAAATCGTCTGTACAGGTATAAACTCTGTGTGTTGAACCAAGACATAATATTCATTTTAATGCAAAACAAAGAATAAGTTTATGTGAGATTATTATTGGTGTTTTTTCAATGCAATTTGCAAATTTATATATGAAACTATGAAGCATTTTTTCTTCTTTTTTCCCCATTTTTCGACATCCAGTAGTTTTACATTTGCTGATTAATGAATGTTTGTTTGAAACCAAGTTTTGCTTTCTGGACCTGTCTGAGATTTTGAACAGTTTCTCCTTCTGAAACAAAACTATTTCAACAAGCATTCACTTCTTTGACCAAAGTACTTTATGAAAGCAGCTCTCAGCACTAGGGTCATTGAGACAGTAAAAAATATTCACAATATTGCCCTTTTTCTTAAAAGAAACATCACCAAACAATCTGAATCCACTTTCTATTCCAGCGTAGTCTTTATTGCCTTGTTTGGCAAAAGGGAGGGGGTGGAACACAATTTGACCGATGTCAACTTTTACCAGCTGATCAAGTGAAAATCTGACACTGATGCCTTTTCAGATTAGGACATCAGAGCTAGCCAGTCAGCTTCAAAGGTCATGGCACTGTAGTGTGGAAATATGCTGCTTTGATCAAGATGGCTTGCTTCCAGTCACCCTCAGAGCTTATCACAGCATCCGCATGAGAAACTGTCTAAATAATGACAAGGATGCACAAGTTCAGGTTTTTTAATACCAGAGAAAGATCTTTTTCTTCACATTGACTGGGAAATTATTATTTTTCAAGAATAGAGATTGGTAGTGTATTTTGACAGCATCAGTATTAGTTGACCACACTGCTCAGACAAAAAAGAAAAACCTGATAAAAAACAAAATCAATGTTCTGTCTTTTTCCTTTATACTGTTTTTATTTAATTTGACTGCGTTTCTTTTTCCCTGCTGCCAGTGGTTTATGCTGGCACAAATCTACATACCAGATGAGCAAGAGAAAATGGCTTCATCTCTACAATTACAAGAAGGTCACGACCTGCTGTCACAGCAACCGCTTGGCATCTATTTGGAAGCTGCTTGGCACCCGAAACCTGCAGATTTCATAAACCTGCAATTAGGCACCGGGCATGTATCAGTCAGCACACTCTGCGAAACATCTGCTTGTGTGTGTATGTTTGTCCATCTCCAATGTGTGTGTTTGCCGGGAGGCAAAATTACAATCCACGAGAAAAAATTAGCTCAAAACTGAGGAAGCAGCAAGTCTGATTGGAAATCTGCTTCATGTATGCAACGTTGGTCATCATAAAAGTAGATTTTTTTTAATCTTTCGTCTAACAATTGGAATACTTACTGATCTTTTAGTTTTCTCAACAAAAATGCATGTTTTTATTTGATGACACAAGATTAGGTTTTGGTGCACCTTATGGGACTACATGCAGCTGTTTAAGAACTGGAAAGATATTTCTAAAAAAGATGCACTTCTGCATTTTTTGATACAGACAGACAGAAAATATGTATATATGTGTGATACAATTCAGTGGTACACAAAAGAAGATGCAAGCTCACACATCATAATAAACACATACGTCGTTGTTGAACAAAAAATATGCATCCAAATTAGTCCATCAACCATTAGACCTAAGATCAAAACTATGGGATTCACAGAAAGGTCTCTGGACTTAAGAACCTATTATAGTCTATGTCCAAATGAAATGAAATAAATAAATGTTATATGATTCTCTACTTTTTTGATTAGAATAGATGAAATAAGTTCACATTTCAAAACATTCAATTTACCGAGATGCACCTGTATTTAACTTTCTACATTTACAATAGTAAAGTTCAAGGAATATGAACACTGTGTTATAAAACAGTACTATTGCCTATAGAAGCTCACAAAACTGATTACTGTATACAACAAGTAGATGGTTGTGTATAAGGATAGTGAGTTTGGATTTTAATGTATCTGTATACATATCCAGTTAGTTTTAGACCACTACCCTTCAGGTCGGAAGTGTTGGATTTTCAATAACAGACCAGAGTCAGCTACATAACTGTGAGTTTCAATTAAGAAGAAAGGTGTCAGGTTCCTGTTTCTTATACCCATTTTATGCCATTCAAGTTTGTATAGGGTGACCGGAGGTGGGGCAAAGCCTACACACACCAGTTATTTACATTGAATCCTAAACAAAACATCACAAAATAATTGCACGTTACTGCAAAGTAAGCCGTTTCATCTGGAGAAACAAACCTCCACTTGTACAAAAAGAACAAACTCCATGGGAACTTTGTGGCGTTCCCATGGAGTTTGTTTCTTGTGCTTTTTTTTTTTTTGCTGCTAGGCAGCAGCACCAGCCTCCATTCCCAACAGAGTGATTTATTTGGGGTTTTGGGTGAGGCCGTCTTTTATCTTTCGCCCTCTGTGAACTCTTACTAGAGGAAATCAGGTGAAAAGACAGGCTTCCTTTATCACTTATTCTTCACATGTATATGTGATGAAACATAAGACGTGTTTGCATTATACATAGCCCAGTTCAATCCTAATGGTGCAGTACCGACAGTTTGTGTCGAACGTGCAATCTGTCTAAAATAGCACAGCTGATTTCATTTAGTAAGTCATTGATACTGCAGTCATGCCTCCTCCTGGACAAGCATGTGGCAACAGTGGAGAGGAACAACTTCTCTTTAACAGGTGGAAAGATCTTGTAGATGAAGGCTGAGTATTGCTAGGACTAAAAATGATCAGCATCTCCCATAATTGTTCCAATATATTAGACGCAGTGGAAAAGGTAAATACCAAAAATGTTATGATGAGACTGTTCATGTGTTTGCAGCTGACAAAAATCTCAAATTCAGATTATTAGGAAATTTGAAAGGTGACATTTTTTAAATAAAAGAAAATGCTATGTAATTGTTACAGAAATCACAGAGAATAATTCTGATTTGACAGATGTCCAGCAGACAGTCATTGCACCAAACATGGGGAAAAAATAAAGATTATTACTAAAGAAGCTGGCTGTTCACAGAGTGATGTATCATAGCAAATGATTAGAAAAACCTGTGAAAAGAAAAAGTGTGTTTGAAAAGGGTGTGCAAGCAATATGGAAAATTGCAACCATGAAAGGATTGTAAAGCAAAGCCAATTTAAAGGGTTGAGAGAGAAGCACAAGACATGGACTGAGGCTGAAGTCAAAGCTTCATCTCACATACCACACTGTTAAAATACTTATTTTATTACAGCTAACATAAAACCCCTAAATTCAGTCATATCAATGAAAAAGCATCAATCAAGTGACTGTATGAGTTTTGATAGTCTTAGAGATGCACATGTAAATGGAAGTGTAAGGCTCTGATGTCAACACAAGGACTCACACTTTCGACTGATAAATCATCAGTGCAAGTACACTTAGTTTTTTGAAGAATCGCTGGAAGATTCACACTGTCTGAACTCAAACATATTTGAAGTGAAACATTTCATGTTCCCTTAAAAAAAAATCAATTTCAGAGTTTCACTCCACTGATGGTTGGCTCCACCGTCAGTGGAGCAAACTCACAAATCAACTGCTGCAATTGTTCTTGTGTGGCCTACAGCTAATTTTGCCCTACAGTTTTCAATTTAAGCTAACACATAATTGTTTCTTTATCTGATCACATCTAACTGCAGAGTTTTTCTCTTACGGTGGTAGAAATTGGGAAATGATTCTAAATTGAGATAATCTATACTTATTAAAGTAGAGATTATCCCAGTTTGAAAGCATGAAATGTTTCCGAATGTAGCAGTGAGCATTTTGTCACAGACAGAGAGAGAGAAAAAAAGGGAGAGAGAGAGAGATTGAACAATGCAGCTGCTGGTGATAAAATAAATAAATAAGAGAGAAGAAGAAGTGTGGGAGTGAGATGTGATTGAGTCATGTGATCTCCTCTTAGTTTCTATGGCATCACTCATGGACCATTTATCCACCTAATACAAAAGAAGTGAGTGAGTGAGTGAGTGAGTGAGTGAGTGAGTGAGTGAGTGAGTGAGTGAGTGAGTGAGTGAGTGAGTGAGTGA
>CAEGAG010174936.1:0-12675 GCA_903067065.1 Brachyrhaphis terrabensis
ATTTCCCTAAACTGTGTCACTAATTACTGAGAGAGGCTTTAGGACGCAGATCGATCATACCCAGATGGAAACTAGGACTTTGGCAACAGAAAACCCAGATGTCCTTGGTCAGAGTCTTGTCCTCATAAGAAAAATCCTCTTTCGAATAAAAACAAAGTAGATCCAGTTGTTCTCTTCCAAGCTCAGATCTTCATCACTCCTGTGATCTTTGTTCAATCCTCCAAGTCCGTTGCAAATCTTTAAATCCTTGGGCAGAGTCCCGAGCAGCACTTTCAATCAGAAGCCGAGGCTGTGGGCTGCGGATCCTGCCCCGTTCTTGTGGTGTGAAGAGTTCCATTCCTCTCGGCTCCAGAATGCTGATGTCCTTCCGTCTGCGTAGTCGTGTAGTCCTCACACCAGGGCGATCAGAATCCCCGATGTGCCGCTGTCCTGCCTATTTATACTTTTCTGTATCATTAGTGTGTATGTGGAGAGAGAGAACGGTGTACGTGACTTGGGACATTCAGTGACTTTGGAAAGTTTGAGTCTTTCTGCAATCCGGCCAACTTCCCCATTTTGAAATGCTCCGGCCTTACCCAACCTCAGCTAACGCCCCGTTGACTTCTGCTTTTTAGCTCAGCCATCTGTTTCTTTGTTTCCTGTTTTGGGTGTTGCCTGCATCTCACTCTGTGGACATGTCCAGGCTTGTCTCTCGGTTCTGACACAGTCTAATCCTTAACCATTTATTATTACATATACTGTAATCATCAATAAATCATTAATCACAATCATTTCTAATGTATTTCATTTACACAATAATCATTGAGTTCAGTACTGGTTACAAAACACATTGTTTCATTTCATTAGTATCATTTATGTTCCCATAACCTTTTAATACTTCACAGAATAAATCACAATCATAGGTTACCCTGTTTTATAATCATTGTTAAATTAACATACAAGATTTGCTGCAATTCCTCAGGCCTTTAGGTCTGCTTCTTGCATGGCCCTGGAAAGATCTCATTCACTCTTACCAGTTTTCTTGACAGCCTATTCTCATAGAACCTGGGGTTACAATACGTAACCAACGTTTTTGAATTGTCATTTTGCGATCAATAGGAAGTGATCGCCTTAACACTCGTGGTGGTTGTTTAGCTAACGAAAACACCTACACTCCTGATTATGTCAGGAAATTTATGTGGGTCGCTTTATTTTTGTGTTAATTGAACCGAAATACTCTAAGCTGCGCAGCAAGAGTACATGTTCAGGTGATAAAAGTTAAGCTAGCATAACTAACCTACTCTTCACTT
Source organism: Brachyrhaphis terrabensis (assembly GCA_903067065.1). NCBI lineage: Eukaryota > Metazoa > Chordata > Actinopteri > Cyprinodontiformes > Poeciliidae > Brachyrhaphis > Brachyrhaphis terrabensis. The sequence continues at coordinate 1,290 of CAEGAG010174936.1, forward strand.
TCTTTGTATATATTTTTTGATTAAAGCTTTTTACTGACCTGTGAAATGTGATCCCCTTGAACCTTGTTATCTTCCTGACATAGTGTTGACAGTATCAAAACTTTGCATCCCTTTTTCAGATTCTTTGCTTGATTGTGTCATTTTCCCGACCACCTATATTCCTGATTCAATGCAAAGGATGTGGTGTCGCACAGTGGCGCAAAAGGCCGCTATGCATTGTATGTAACGCATAGGGGCGCTGCACTAGAGGGGGCGCAAAAACGATGTGGTGAATTTTTTTTCTAGTCAGCATTTTATGTACTTAACAGCTGTTTGTGCATGAAATGATCAATAACAGAAGAACAGCACTGATTAGGCACCCTTCCCCACCTGCCAGCCGCTCTCCTCTCCCATACAGGTAGCTTGGGCAGCGGCCCTTCAAGAAGCGCTGAGGTGTTTCTTTGTTTTTTGTTTTAATTGTAGTAATGCCTCGACAACAGGATACGGAGCCCCCTAGGGGACATGGGGAATTTTTTTTCTTTTGCATTACCTCACAATACTTTTGCTTTACCTCGCAAAACCTTTGCGTTCCCTCGCTAAACTTTTGCGTACCCTCGCAATATTTTTGCGTTACCTCGCAAAACTTTTGCGTTCCCTCGCAATACTGTACTGATCAGTTATGCGGCATAATTGAATACTGTAAGCCTTTCTTACGGTGGCCACGGTACTTTCTGCTTTAACATAAGGTTATGTGAAGGTTTTTCCATGAATGTTAATAGCTCTTTGTGAAATATATGAAGTTTTATATCTTTTTCTTTAGGATAGAAATGCACAACAAACCTATGATAAAAAAACAGAAACGTTCCGTAAGTAGGAAAGAAATAAAAAATACATCCAAACTATTTGGACTATTTCTGAGTTATTATCGCGGGTAGTTAGTCATCTGGCAGGTTTAATTGTGTCTCTATTGTGTTTGTAGTCTGAATGGTTCAAAGGGCTTTCAGTGCCGTTCCATCTCAACCTTAACAGACATAAACATGCAGTAAAAAAATCGATTTTCAATCAGTTTTTTGCACCGAAGGGTTAATAATAATAAACACATTTTCACTGAGGCTCTGTAAGAGCCATATGAATGAAATAAGTAATTAACTCCACAGTGACACACTGGCACGGCTTCCTTTTTGACGGGCTCTTTATTAAACGCCATGAAAACTACAGAAATAAAAACAAAACTTTAGACATAGATACATAGATAGGTGACACGTGCTTCAACAAGTTACCTCGTGGCCGCCTGCCACTTTGGAGGTCTTTCACAAATCAATTATTTGTCTTCCACTCTAAATTAAAATAACAAGTCATTTTCCCGACCACCTATAATCGACAAATTCACAAAACATTACAAACATAATTACAAAATACTTTGATGACTTCAAGAACCACGAGGCTGCTGCAAGTAGCTCTTTTCAGGCTTCTGCTTCTCCTTTTTTTTTAGTTAAGTCTCCCAGCCTTTCACATACATGTAATCTCGTGAGAACTCCCAACAAAAACAGTTCAACATGACATAAAATACAATCATTCCACACAAATCTCAAACATGAACCAACAACTTAAAATACATCACCCTAATTATTAGAAATAAATCTTGGGGCTTTCCTCCGTGTGGATGTGGGCTTGACGTCATCAAGTATGAATGGGAAGGTTAATGGCTGCTGGCTTTGTGTGTATGAGGAAGCGGTATTCCGTATTGCCATAAATGTCTGATAGACACACCTATCACACACATCTCAACAATAAGTGTAATAATAATGACCAAAACAAAGCGTGGGAAATATTAAGGTCAGCTAAATTGTCGTTGCGGGAACTAAATAGAATCCCCCGCCCTCAAAGTGGCGTTGTTGTCACGGTTGCTTAGAGACGGACACTGCGCAGCAGCAGTAAGCTGCTATCAACCAGCGTCTTTTTAAAATGTCCACCCAATACTACACCGTCTTTAAAACTTCTGGCAAAAATACAGACGGTAGTGGGAAGACACATGTTCCAGGCTAAACATTTACAGTGAAGTTTAATAGGGGCATTAAAAAAATGGGTCGACAATATTCAGTGGGGCCCAGTGGGTTGTTTGATATCAGACAGAATGGGTCAGGAGAGAAACACCGTAGACCCGTTAGAACCTAAAGAACCAGACATCAGTCTCTAAATCTCTCAATCATTTCCTGAGACCAAAAAATAATATAAATGGCAATTTAAAAGAACAAATCATAAACATAGATTAATAGTAAATAAATAAATATTGTGAAGGGAACATTAAAAACGTTTGTTAGGATTGTGTAGGAAAAACGTTGAAATCTTTTGTAAATAGTGTTTTGTGGTCAATATTATTTAATCATTTTATTAATGTGGGTGCCCAGTTTGGATCAGGGTACCTATCAAGCTATAAGAATGATAGAAAACATGCTAACAAATTGCCTCAGACCTGCTGCCTATAGGCTGTTCTAGACACAGGCTAACAGAAGTGGCTCTTTAGCTCACTTGTACAAGTTTATGTCGGGGGGCGCCGGTGACATGTTGGCATCCACCTCAAAAATATGTAGTTGCGCCCTGGTGTCGCATGTGGTGCACTGCCGCGCACAGCAAGTCACGTGATGTCCACACAGTAAATTCTGCAGAGTTAAATCAACACTATGCTGAGTCTATTTGGTTCTTACCAGAATTGGTGTTAATTTAACTCTTTTCAGAGTTATTTCAACAAGAAACTGAGTAGTTTTAACACTTGAAAAAGTTATAACTACTCAAACTATTGTTGAAGTAACTCTGAAAAGGACCAAATAGACTCAGTGTTGATTTAACGCTGCAGAATTTACTGTGCAACCACTAGATCACTGAGCAGACTTGCCATTTACGTTTTACAAAGGAATTTTAAAAAGCATTAACTGGCTGTTTATGCTTTGAATAGTGTGCAGCTGCTGCTGAGTTACATAGATGCAGGCACATAAAGAAAAAGAGGGGCAGGAAATATTGGTGGGGACTGTCCCCATCAGGCCAAAGTTGGTGGGGACATCTCCACACCGGTACTTCAAGAAGTTACGCCTATGAGACAGAATTAGGGTTGCCATCTTTCAGAAATTAAAATAAGGGACATCTACTACGGCCGTGTTGTCCTACTCTCATGGGGTGGGACAGCCACTGCCAGAGCCGGCCCACGGCATAAGCAAACTAAGCAGCCGCTTAGGGCCCCAGGGCCATTAAGGGGGCCTCCTCAGTGGAGCTGTTTTTCTTTTATTTATTTTTTTAAGTAATAATTTCTATGTCATTATAATATCAAAAACACACAATTTCACTATGAATTGATTTGTTTTTACAATAATATATATTTGATGTATGTAGAAATAATTCTTTTATGGACAAAGAGAAAGAAAATAAATTGCTCTTGGGGACCATGGTGGCCGCGGTAGGTACCGCACGCTTTGACGGTAACATGACCTGTGGTAAGGTCCATTGCACGGCAGTGCAATGGACCTTACCACAGGGGCCGCGTTTCATTGGCTGATGCCCATTCTACTGACGTGCTATGACTAGCACGGCTACGGCCGTCTCACAAACAAATGCATTTGTCTCACAATGCTGCATTTGACATTGTGAAACTTTGTCTGTTGGTGAAAACTAAGGTTTCACCAACAGAAACCCTTGTTTCTGTTGGTGAAACAGAAACTAAGGTTACCGTTTCACCAACTGTTTCAATGTACATGCTAATGTACATTGTGGACTAGCATCAGCAATTGAAAACAAATGGTTACAAATGGCCAGTGGGGTATCTGTACAGGTGATGTCAGGTATCCTGATCGTATTTGTGGGACTAAAATTCACAGATTTCCAAAATCTGAAACCGAATGCCTTGCTTGGATCAAAGCTTGTGCACGACCGCATGAGCAGCTCAATCTCCGTAGGATCAATAAGAACAAAGGAGTGTGTGCTGGTATAAGTATTATTGATTTGCTTTCTTTCTGTTTAGTGAATGGGGATATTTTGAGTGAATGTTTATCCATTTGAAATTCTGCTTTCCAGCGTCAGTAGTGTTGTGCATTTTGCAGATTTAATTGAGTGGAATACTGTTTCACCAACTGTTTCATATGTATTGCATTAAAAAAAAATATTACAATTTATTTATTTATTTATTAGCATTTTTTCGGCGGGGATGGGCCAGCAGACCCGCAGAAAGTTTTCGCATCAGCAATCAAAAAAGAATGGTTTTCCATTGCCAGTGGGGTATCTGGTTAAAATGTGCAACAATGTAAACAGAGTCAGAAATTTTAGCTAAGAGAATGATGGTATATTATCTGTATAGTAAACTAAGGTTAGAAAAAGCAGTGTATGTTTTGTCTGTGGTCTAAGGGGAGCAGCTGGGTCAACACTACTATGGTGGTTCACTGTTTTTATGTTTGTTTGCCCTTTCTGCTGAGTTGTTTCGCAAACACTGTTAGCAAGTCAACGCTAGCAGCAGTAAGAAATTTTACCGCTACAACATGTGGAATAACATAAACTTAAAACTAAAAAAGTATCCATGTTAGAAGTGAAAATGACCAGCTGTATAAATAAGTCTTTCGCTGAGTTTTATTTTTTTTTTAAAACACCGTTAAGCACAGCTTGTGAGCTGACATTAACTAGTTAGCACTGTGCTCCTGCTAAATAACACGGCACAGGCAGTTACACGACTCTCCACTGATTTCTTCTACATAATATTTCAATTATGAATTTACTTAATTTTTTTTTTAAATTAGGAGCCGAGTTGTTCAACTCGGACATAACTGTCTTTCTAATAAAAGAACTGTAGAATCAACCAACTGAGCGAGTAATTCCTTCCTTTGACATTAAGCTAACATCTCTGTTAGCTTTTGTAGCTACCAGGCTCACTCTACAACTCCTAAAAGCTTGCAAAATGAAATGTTAGGACTGAAAATAACATCAATGTAGTGAATCTTCGCATGAACTTGTTAGTTCCTCTGTCCATTGTTGTAGCTGATATTTGGTAAAATGATGCACTAATCGACTCAGAAATACTCTCATGTTTACACAGAAACAAAGCACCGCTAGGCTTTGTTTGTGAAACAAGCGACCAGGTGGGATTTTCTAGGTCGATTGTGGGCGGAGCATGGTAAGGTCCATGTGCATCCAAACGTCGTCCAAAGCTCCAGTCAGAAGTTAAGTAAGCAAAAGAATGTCTCAAAAAAGAGCTTATCCTTCAGGGAGGGAGAAAAAAAAGAGGAAGAATAGAAAAAAGCTAAGATAAAGGTTTGCTTTAATGTGCCTAGGTAATGTAATGAAATGTAAAAGATTTGTGAAGCTGCTAATAGAAAATCATTAAGTTTATAGCAGGTGTGTGAATGATCTAATGCAGTGGTCCCCAACCTTTTTATTACCAAATGCCTTTTCTTTTTGTTTCGTCTTTTATCATTAAAATGAGTCCATAAACTATCACTACTGCTCCTACATCATCATCCGTGTTTGATTATTCTAAATTCACGTTTGGTATGTTGGGGGTTTTACTGGATTTTCTTCTGGAATCGGGATGTTCGTGAGTGAAATCGGTTCTTGTGTTGCTCCTGCCGTGTGGCTGGACACACGAACCGACCGAACCTGTTGGACTTTTATCGGCTCTGTGGTCACAGAAGTTTGGAAAATCGGCAGACAATCCTTAAATCATGCCGCGTGAACCAGACCTAAAACTCACCAGCTCCACTCCTCTCTACTGCCCTAACGCTCTCTGACTCTGGTTGCTATGGTAACGTTTACATATCCCTTCAAAATAAGATACAGAGACACCACAAAAACGAACATTTTACTTTTATGAAAATTTTAACTCACGATAACGACTAATATCCGTGACTTCCGGGTGCAAAACATGGCTTTCTCCGCTCAGTGCCTCAGACAAATGATCTGCCGGTGCGAATAAAGGAGTTTTTTTTTTCTTTTCTGTCGACTGAACAATTTTATGTCAGATACGAAACATTTTAAAATGGAGCCCTGAGCTTGTTTCTCCCATCTGGGAGAGATGAGACACAATGACACCCGAAGTGTTGCTTATGCACAGGGTGTTTGGTCTTTACGTGGAGAAGCAGTTTGAAGCTTCATTCCCTCATTAATGAGCCGGTCACCATATCATGCAGAGCAGCTTGGAATGTAGGAAACACCTACCGGGATAAATCCATTCTCCTGTCTCTTCTCTGGGTCTTATCACTTTCAAAGAAACTTTCCAAAGACATCTGATCTGTTTCTGACTCATCTTGCTGCTTGTGGCTCAATGTTGGCGCGCAAGACGTAACCGAGAGAATCCGGTTAAAGGATTTTCAAAATAAAAGATCCTCTAGACTCAAATAATACATAAAATGGAAATATTTAATTATTTCTTGCGTGGCCCGGTACCAATTGGTCCACGGACCGGTGGTTGGGGGCCACTGATCTAATGATCGGGCTGCTGGTTGCAGCCAGTCCACATTGTTAGCAGAACTATAGGGCCCCAAAACCAAATTTTGCTTAGGGCCCCATGGAGGCTTGGGCCCTGGTTACTGCAGTGATAGACAATATTGGTTTGTTTTTTAAAGAAGTGATCATAGAGCAATTGTTAATACATTGAGGTTGGTTAGAGTACTCCAAAATTGTACGCCAATCACAGTAGCATACCTTCAACCGGTTTTTACTGAAGTAGATTTACTTTAGCTTTAATTAAGTAGGTATAAAAAGAATTTGGTAAAAATCTACTCAAATACTGAGTAACTCATCATAATACTTGATTTAATATTCAAAATGTGTCCTTAGCCAAAAATATAAAAGTCATGTGAACCTTCTGGGATTTTAAATAATATAATAATAGTGAAATAATACATTAAATGACCACTGAACAAATATTCATAAAATATATAAAATTTCTAAATAGAACACAGAAAGCCCTAACAAACCATTTTAAAGTAGGAAATATGTACTGTATGTATTTTCTGTTAAACTATGACCATGATTTGTTCTTTAAATTGCCATTCATATTACTTTGGCTGATACTATTATATATTAACTAAGTATTGTCCAAACTCAACATTCAAGGCACATAATCAAACCATAATAGTCTACTAAAACCACAATAAGAAACTTAATCAATCACAGCTAAATGTTCTTTATTATATCAGTCTCAGCAGTGGCCTGCGGGGTGAAGAGACTCTTGACGTCTGGTTCTTTAAGTTCTGACGGGTCTGCAGTGTTCCTCTCATGATCCATTGTGGTGGAAAATTTTAAGGTTACTATGATTATTAACTGAATCAGTGCATAACAGTATTATGATTCTTGTATAAATGCATGTCCTCATTAAAAAGTCTTCTGAAGCTGTTTCTCTGTATTACAATTAAGTTAATCAATTGTTTCTTTGCTTGCAACCTCATGATGTGAATACTTGTTTGTTTCTTTTATTCTCATAGAATAGAATAGAATTCAACTTTATTGTCATTGCACTGTCACAAGTACAAGCAACAAAATGTAGTTTGCATCTATCCAGAAGTGCTATACAGGATATAGATATTTATTTACAGGTGTACCAAATAGCAAGGAGGTGTGCAAAAGAGTAATGGCAAGGAGCTATAACAGTCCGTGGTGTGCGTGTGTGTGTGAGAACAGTCCATATGTTGTAATTTGTGTCAGGAGGCGTTCAGGAGCGTGACAGCTGTGGGAAAGAAGCTGTTCCGGTGCCTGGTGGTTCTAGTCCGTAGGCTTCTATAACGCCTCCCAGAGGGCAGGAGGGAAAAAAGTGTATGTGCCGGGTGATTGATGTCCTTGGTGATTTTCCCGGCCCTTTTCAGACACCGCTTCCTGTAGATGTCCTTGATGGCAGGAAGCGGTGCCCCGGCGATGTGTTGGGCAGTTTTCACCACCCTCTGCAGCGCTTTCCGGTCGGAGACAGAGCAGTTCCCGTACCAAACTGTAATGCAGTTGGTGAGAATGCTTTCAATGGTGCAACGGTAGAAGTTCGTGATGATGTCTGAGGACAGGTGATTCTTCCTCAGGGTCCTCATGAAGAAGAAGAAACCAGCAGCTGCCCCAAACCAGCAGCTGAGTTTGGGGCAGCTGGTCGTCCAGGTCAGGTCCTCGGAGATGTGGACTCCCAGGAACTTAAAGGTTTCCACGCGCTCCACCACTGTCCCCTTGATGTGGATGGGTGAGTGTAGGTCAGCGTTCCTCCTGAAGTCCACGATGAGCTCCTTGGTCTTCTCGGTGTTCAGCTGCAGGTTGTTTTTGTCGCACCACTCAGCCAGACTGTCCACCTCCTCCCTGTAGGCGGCCTCATCGTTGTCTCTGATGAGGCCGATCCCCGTGGTGTCATCTGCGAACTTGACGATGGCTTTGGACCTAATGCTCTGTGAGCTCTTTCTAGTTTAATGACAACTTCTTTTTGAAACTCTAGAGAATTGCTCAGGAGGTCTGTGATAAAGTTTACCATATCTTCTTTTTCCGCTCCCTCTGGGACGCCATACAGCCTGATGTTATTACTGCGGAGTCTGTTCTCCATGTCGTCATATTTAGCAGTGAGGATAGCTTCTCTTTCTAGCAAGTGTCCCAATGCTCTCTCCTGCCGTATGCTTCGGTCTTCAGTTGCACTTACTCTGTCCTCTGCTTCAGTCAATCTTCTGTCCAGCCCCTCCATTCGTTTCTTTAAATCCTCCATGGATGATTCTACCCGATGTAGAGAGCTCTTCAGGTCCCGGAATGAGTCAGTGTTTTCCTGCCGCAATTTTCGTAATTCCGTTAGCACAGGGGTGTCCAACGTCGGTCCTGGACCGCCTGCATCCTGCGTGTTTTAGTTCACTCCCTGGTTTAACGCACCTAGATCAAATGATGGCTCATTAGAGGCCTTAGGAGAATACTGACTTGCTGAGAAGATTGTTACTACCACCAGGGAGAAAACTAAACCATGCAGGATGCTGGCCCTCGAGGACCGACTTTGGACACCCATGCGTTAGCATCACTGATTCCCCGCTAGCATCTCCTGTAGCTTTCAAAGGTGTAGCTTCGGCTAACGTTAGCTGCTTGGAGCCTGCTGTAACTTCGCCTTTTCTACCAGCCTTCATACCTTTCTTCTCCGTATTTTGACTAGAACTCCGTCCTCTTGAGTCCTTTCCTTTTAGTTTAGTACTTATTTATCAATTTTCATTACTTTGTTGGCTATTTATTGTGGGTCTGGCGGAGCAGCAAAATTATGCGTCCGTCTTCTCCATTGCCTTCCCGGAAGTCCCCGAATGTTATGTTTTTAATGTAATCTTTGCTCGGCTTGCGGGGGCGCAGGCGGTTGCCACGGCAATGGGTGTGTTTGACGACAAAGAGTGACGGAGAGTAAAAAGTAAGAGTGGTTATGAGTTGATCACCTGTTCAGGTTATTTTACCTTTGCTGTGGCACTTTACAGCCACTGTAGTTTCTGAACATTCAATAGACAAACTTGGACTAATTACCTCGTTTGTTTGTCACTCACAACAAACGTCAAATAGGACAAATATATTTCATTAAGTTTTAACAAACAAATGGCTTCTACAGAGATAATTATGTGAAATTAAATTAATTATATCCCAACTTCAGAAAATTTACCTTTACCTTTAGTTTTAACAAACAAATGGCTTCTACCGAGATAATTATGTGAAATTAAATGAATTATATTCCAACTTCAGAATATTTACCTTTACTTTTACAGTGCTCTTTGGTTCCTCCTATCAGTCTTTCTCATATTGAGGTCATCAAACCAAAGTTCAGATGTACCATAACTGATTGACACCTGCTGGCCTCAGGTTTGCAACCAGCTTCTGACTGAGAAACCTGTAATCTGCTCCCAGTGTTAGAATGTCACTGAGGAAGAAACTGCATTAGGTTTTCTATCACTTTATTATTTCTGCTATAACTGATGCATATTCGCATATAAAATAAGTCAATAGAGTTTAATTTACAATTTTTATGTCTTTGTGTCATGAGGTAGATCTCAGCCGGGTGGTGAGAGAAACAGTAGATCTTGGTCTCAAAAAGTTTGGCCACCCGTTTTAAAAGGTTGAAACAAATTAATGAAACAATCTAGACTTGTCTCATTCATTATTTTTATTTTTTTTATTTTTTAATGATTCTGTTGAACCACAATTCAAAAGCAATGTCTGATTTTCATAATTTCTGTATATAAACAATAGGGTATTGTGTGGATTTGGTTGACAATACCTTGGCTGTTGCTTGGGCTCGGACCTCTGGACCTCCAGCAATATCCAGTGTGTCATATAGCTGCTCATATACCTAAAAAAAAACAACAGAAAATTAAAAAAGAACATGTGGTAAAATGTGAATGACACATGCAGAGCGCTTTGTGAAAGCATTCACAAATTTCATTTTGTATTATAATAGCTGCAAACATTGTTTTTTCTTGTATTTTCTTGGGACTTTATGTGACAGTGCAGAATTACTAAGTGGAAAGAAGTGAATTCATGATTGGTATGTTTTCTTTCCAAATTAATTAATAAATAACCTCTTTAGCACTTTGCAGTCAATTAATATTTAATCAATTCAATACGAGGGGGTACCCAAAAGTTTCCAGAAAAGTTGTTTTTGAAGCGTGTATTTATTGTTTTGTACAAAATTCCTTCAGTCTCCTTCAAAGTACTCTCCTTTAGCGGCAATACACTTGTCAAATCTCATCTGCCATTGTTCGAAACATTTTTTAAACTCATCTACTTTGATGTCTGCAAGCGCCTGCATCGTTTTCCTCTTCACCTCCTCCACATCGGCGAAACGCTTCTCTTTGAGATTCCTCTTCATTCGTTGTAATAGAAAAAAGTCACTAGGAGCCATATCGGGTGAATAGGGTGGGTGGGGAAAGACAGCTATGCCGTTTCTTGCCATGAAAGTGGTCACCGAGATGGCTGTGTGGGCTGGGGCATTGTCATGGTGGAAAAACCAATCACCGGACTGCCACATTTTGGGCCTATTTCGCCGCACACTGTTGCGCAACCTCTTGAGAACCCCCAAGTAGAAAACCTGGTTGATGGTCTGACCTGTTGGAACGAATTCTGAGTGCACAATCCCTTTTGCATCGAAAAAACAAATGACCATTGTCTTCACATTGGACTTCACTTGACAAGCCTTTTTGGCTCGGGGCGAGGATGGCGTCTTCCAGTGGCTTGATTGTTTGGTTTCAAGGTCGTAAGCATATGTAACAGTGTTTAGGTTGTAGAATCCCACTTGCTTTATATGTATTAGTGCAATATAGAAAGAGCGCCCCCCTCTCTGTGTGGCTGGTTATATGTTGCTGGCTCCTGAACTCAGGGTCAGTCTGTGAAAGCTGCACGAGAGGTGAGTTGCATTCTTCAGCACACAGTATAGAAAAGTGTTAGCAACACATAAAACATA
>CAEGAG010174958.1:0-28368 GCA_903067065.1 Brachyrhaphis terrabensis
ATTGAGAATAAAACAAAACTCAAATTATATTTTGATCTTTTTCTGCTGACTTCCACATTGGTGACCCCAAACATCTGCAAACATCTGAACATGTTTTTTAACCAGAACTCACCAGATGTTGCTGCCGCTTCTCCACCAGTTGTGGTTTCGGACCCAGTTTCTTGCTCCAACCGCCGCTGCTATTTTTGCTGCCGTTATCAAACTTCCAGAGTTCTGGCAGCACCATCCAGAACCATGGTTCCAGCATGAGGAACCCAGTTCCATCTCTGTGGGATAACCACTTCCATGTAGTTGCTGCGTTGGATTCCGTTTCACCCGCCGTCTGATGGGTCTGCTGAGGAACCCACCAACCGCTAACAAGTACAGCTCAAGGAGAATCTGCTTCGGCTCTACCAACTGTCAGACGCGGAGCGGGCCGATCGCTTGCTCTCTCTGAACGGCTTGGAGGATCGCAGGCCCTCCGGCTGATGGAGAACATGCTGGCATTACTTGGCTCAGGAGATGTTTCCTTCCTTTTTACGCATCTGTTTCTGCGCCAGCTTCCTCCACCTGTTCGCACCGCGCTGGCCAGCTCTCCGCTGATCCGGACAGAGGATTATCGCTCCCTGGTTGAAGAAGCGGACCGGATTTTGTTGGCTTCCAGGCACTGCAGTGTGGATGCATTTCTACCAGGTGTGACTGGGGGAGGGTCGAGGCCTGTTGATGCCGTGGCTGCAGTGACGGAGTGATGGCAGGACGACATTCTCTGCTTCTACCATCGGCGGTTTGGAGTGAAGGCGAAGCTCTGCAGTCCTCCGTGTTCATTCGTGCTTCAGGGAAACGACAGAGCCGCTCGCTAGCAGCTGTGTGTGCAGGCAGCTCGGACAAGCTGCTTTTCATCATGGATCAGGTCTCTGGACGGCGTTTCCTGATGGACTCGGATGCACAGCGGAGTATCATGGCAGTTTCGGCGGCGGACATTTTGTGCGAAAGTAACGGACCGCCGCTGGACGCTGCTAACGGCACCCTGATTCGCACTTTTAGATCGAGGTCGGTGACTGTGTTTCAACGGACGCCAGTTTCAGTGGAACTTTGTAATAGCTTCTGCGTTTTTACCTATTTTGGGTGCAGATTTCTTGTGTGCTTTTAGGTTATTAGTACATGTTGCTAATAGCTGCTTAATAGATGTTGTGTCTTTTGATACATACCCTTGTAAACTTGGCGGCCATCGACCCCTCGCCAACATGCTTACCACAGGTGATGAGTATCAGCGTCTGTTAGCAGAGTTCCCATCTTTAATGGTTCCCACATTTTCTGCTACCATGGCAAAGCATGGGGTGGAACATTGTATACCTACGGTCGGTCCGCCGGTTTTTGCGCGAGTGCACCACCTAGACACCGCTAAGTTAGCAATAGAGAAGGAGGAGTTTGCAAACATGGAGCGTCTTGGCATTGTACGGCGCTCCAAAAGTCCATGAGCATCTCCGTTGCACGTGGTTCCCAAAGCAGACGCGGGTTGGTGACCCTGTGGGGATTTTCGGTGCCTTAACAACACAACCAGTAATGACAGGTAACCAGTTCCTCACATTCTGGACTTTTCTGCCCGCCTGGCTGGAGCAACCGTTTTCTCTAAGGTGGACTTGGTGCGAAGTTACCATCAGGTTCCAGTGCATCCCTTGGCCGCAGTTATTACGCCTTTTGGTCTTTATGAGTTTTTACAGATGCCCTTCGGTCATAAAAGCGCAGCGCAGACTTTCCAGCAGCTTATGGATTCGGTCCTGCAGGGTATGCCGTTTTTGTTCGTCTCCGTCATGTCGTTTGGACGACATATTGGTGGCTAGTCCCTCTGCAGAAGAACACATGGTGGACCTTCGTCAGCTGTTTGTTAGACTCAGTGAACATGGCCTGAAGGTTAACCCAGCTAAATGCCAGTTTGGTCTGCCTGCTGTTGAGTTCTTGGGACACAAAGTGTAAGAGCCAGTTAATGGAGAATTCATGTAGAATAATAATTTAGATTAAAAATGTATAAATATGCTTAATTTAATTTTAAAAAATTCATGATGAGTATATTTTCTAGAATGCATAACTTAATTAATGTAAAAGGATACTTTTATTGTGAAAAGTATTTTTTGGCTTCCACTACGTAATGCGTAGCATTTGATTTTGCCTGTATGCACGTTTTAGATCTGATCGCAGTTGGATACGGTGGAAGCAACACAATTTTTTGACCGATCTGTACTGAGCCTTTTTATTTCTTCTGTAAATGCATTTTTTGAGTTCTTTAAGTAAACATCAGAAAAGAAGACTTGGTTTCAGTCGCGTGATTCAAATATTGGTTGTTAGACAACTGCAAAGGTGGTACAACGAACTTTTGGGATGCAGAGTGCCACTACAAGTGCATTTAACACAATTCAGCCTGATTTGCTCTGTAAGAAACTCCAGAAGACACAGGTGGAGGCCTCAACAATCACATGGATCTATGATTCCCTTACAAAGAGACCACAGCTTGTAAGATGTGTCTAACCAGATGGTCAGCAACCTCCAGAAGCACCATAGGCCACTGCATTCTCTCCATTTCTTTTAACTCTCTACACTTCAGACTTCCAGCACAAGTCTGACTTCTGTCATCTACAGAAATACTCAGATGATTCTGCTGTTGGGTGTATCAGAGATGGAGAAGAGGCTGAGTACAGAGATCTGGTGTACCGCATTGTATCATGGTATTGGAACAATCATCTTAAATCATCTTATGAATTAAAGTATTTTTGAATTGAATTGAATCATATCAAGTTGAATACAGTCCCAGGGCCTTGCCACCGAGGAGCTCTTTGATCACCTCAGCAACCTCAACACCCAGAGTCCCCAGGCTCCACTTCCTTAATGGAAGGTATGTTGGTGGTACTGAAGAGGTCTTTGAAGTATTCGACTCACTGGCCCACAACTTCCAGAGTCGAGGTCAGCAGCACACCATCCCCACCATAGTTGCCGTACTGCTTCCCCCTCCTGAGACGCTGGATAGTGGACCAGAATCGCCTTGAATCGTGCAAAAGTCACCATGGCCTCTCCAAACTCCTCCCATGTCCAAGTTTCTGCTTCAGCAACCACCTGAACCACATGCTGCTTGTACTGCCAGTACCCATCAGCTGCTTCTGGAGTTCCACAGGCCAAAAGGGCCCAATAGCACTCCTTCTTCAGACTGACAGACTCCCTCACCAAAGGCGTCCACCATGACAGGCACAGACAACCCTGCGGCCACATCTCTAATAAGCCTTCTTGACATTGGAGGCATGGAACATTGTTGACTCAGACTCAATATTCCCCACCTCCCTAGGAACTTGTTCAAAGTTCTCCCGGAGATGGGAGTTAAAGCTCTGTCTCTTGAGAGGCTCTGTCAGACATTCCCAGCAGACCCTCATAACACATTTGGGCCTACCAGCTCTGACCAGCATCCTCCCCCACCACCAGAGCCAACTCACCACCAGGTAGTAGTCAAAGGACAGCTCTGCACCTTTCTTCACCCGCGTGTCCAAACCAGGTGTTCTCACTGCTGGCGTTCTCACTAAAACCTCGAAGATAGAGCACATAACACCAGTATTAAAGTTCCTACACTGGCTCCCTGTAGCTCAAAGAATAGACTTTAAAATACTGTAGTTAGTATATAAATCACTGAATGGCTTAGCACCACAATACATTAAAGATCTGCTGCTGTTGTATCAACCTTCCAGACCTTTCAGGTCTTCTGGTTCTGGTCTGCTCTGCATCCCCAGAACCAAAAGAGGAGAAGCAGCATTCAGCATCTATGCACCACAAATTTGGAACAAACTTCCAGAAAACTGTAAAACAGCTGAAACACTGACTTCCTTTAAATCTCGACTAAAAACCCACCTGTTTAGAATTGTATTTGAAACGTAATCAATTACAAATTTAATGATGGAACTTGACTTAATGTAATGTTTTGATTGTTGATTCTATGTTGCATGACTTTGTGTTTTGTGTTTGTTATGATGTAAAGCACTTCGAAATGCCTTGCTGCTGAAATGTGCTATTCAAATAAAATTTGATTGATAATTCATGCAAATTTTTTTCCTTTTTATCAACTCAGAAGTTGGTCAGAAATGAAGGGTGAATGACAACCCAGAATTGTTTATTTTGGGTTTGTCTTTTTAAATGACATTCTAGATAAATACGACATTCAAAGACATGGGTTGTTCATTCCTGGTCCGTTTCTCCTGTATCATAAACACTTTTTAGATGTTTAGCTAACACTGAAATTATTTTTTTATAGCATTAGTTTGTAAGACAGAGATGGTATGGTAAATAAATAGTTTGAGATTGATGATAAACTTTAGGATTTGGAGAAAATCCTAATCCTTTAACATTTTGAAACCTTTTTATGTATAACATATTTTTCTAAACCACAAGACATTCTTGTATTATTTTATTTTAATATTGACTTTTAGATCCTTTTCAGTCCAGTTTCTGAAATCTGACAGCATAGAAAATGTTAAATGGACAACTGAAGGACAAAAGAAGAAACCTCTGGCCTTAAAAGCTGCTTCTAGCAGATGAGCAGTATCTACAATCCTGCCTTTAAAAAACAGTACAAAGTGCAAAAAAGACCAGACACTGAACCCAAGGAGACGTCTCCTCATCTCCTTGGGTTAGCAAGGTTTCTGCACACACACTGGAAAAGTACAAGATTTGAAGTGCTTTCCATGTCTAGAAAGATATGAAAAAGAACGCAGATTATGTTCTGTTGTATTGAGTTGTATATTCAAACTTCATTTCATCCTCCGCTGTCTAAATCCATATCATCCATTACTCTGTCATGTTGAGTGTATTTTTTTGCCTCCATTATTCATTAATTACAATAACTTTAGAAACAAAAATAGATATTTATGCTCTAGAATCTGAACAAAAACCTATGGAAAAGCAGCAAAAATCCAAGGAAAAATTTTAATAAACTGACTGAAAAACTTTTGCACCATATATCTATACATAAACAGAGGCTTCACCCTATGTTTTCAACAGATGAAAATATTTCTAATTCTTCTGTGACTTCCCTGCTGTCATGAAGACTGAAATAAAAATAGAAATCTGTGGAAGAACCCCTCCCACCACTCTATTTGTCTTTAAATGAGCATTTAAAGCATTAAAGCAGTTTCCTGAGACCTTTAACTCGTCCTCGGGGTATTCCCTCAGTTTTTGCCCCAGATCAGAAAGAAACAAGGGAGTCGCTTCGGCAGTGGGTTAGTCACCAGGGAGCTGCAGCAGCAGATTTCCAGATTAAATAAGCATGCGCTAATCACTAATGGAGCTGTGCTCCAGGATTAAATCAGAGGGACGTCAAAATAATAACTGAAGGAGAATGAAGAGAATGCCACAGGCTTGACTTGCTCTTTTTTAAATTGTAATTCCTCAGTTCCAGGTAGACTGCAGAAAATGTTAACGTGCTTCATTTTTGGATTTGTTGTGCTGTGCAGTGAACGCTCACTCGCATAAAGTCAGGCACAGTCACGCACGGTCTCGAATTGCTCCTGGAGCCACGAATACCTCTAAAAATAGACCCGGCATTATACATGATATTTAACATAAAGCAAAACTGATAACGACTGCTAACTGTTGTTTCTGTTTCTTTCTTCATCAGCGCTCTGGGAGGCTCCTCGGCACTTCACATCCCAGCGTTCCCCGGCGGAGGATGCCTAATTGATTACGTCCCTCAAGTGTGCCAGTTACTTACCAACAAGGTAAAGTATGTGCTGCTGATGTCCTTTGCATATGCACGGGGACCCTTGATGTGACTGCTTTCAGGTGTATAAATCAGTAATTGTATATGTGGTGCAACATCTACTGAAAGGTGTGTGTGTGTGTTCGTGTACGTGTGTCGGGCCGATGCAACGTGGGCGTCCTGGCCGGCCTCCATAGGTTGTCTGAGTACTCTTTGGCCTCCGCAGGTTGACAAGCAGATATGCAGCATGAACGCAGTGTAATGCCATTTCCTTCTAGGCAAAATGCCCATCCCCCTCCCTCCAACCCTCTCACACACATATTCTCCATCTCTTCCTGTTCATGTTACTGTCTGACCAGCAGGAGCAAGAGGAAAAAGATGCATCTAACTGCCTTCTGGTTTTTCAAGTCAGAGCCGCTCCCTTTAAAAAAAAGAAAAAGAAAAAAAAGAGACGAGTTCTGTTCAGAACGTCTCGGCCTCTATTTAAAAAGAACAAGCACAAAATGTTCAGTTCAAAACACCTTAACGACATTACTCAATTGGTTTCAGATCTGCTGTCTTGAAGTGGTTTAGCTGGATCATTCTGAACCTACAAATGAACAGTTCTGCAGAGAACATCTTAATTCCCAGACCACTGAAAATTTAACAACATCCAAACAAAAGCAGGAAAATAAACAATGAAGCTTGAATGGGAAATTCAATTTGTCTTTTTTTTGGGAAACCAAACATTTTCAAGAATTTCAGGTTTCAGGTTTTCAGGCTCAGGTTTTTGTTTTGTTTCATCTCAAATGTGCACTGTGTATGCCATTCAACACACTTCAGATTTCACGTCTTCTGGTATTCAGCTGAAATCGATCGTCTTTGCATTTTGTTAACTATATATGTGCCATTTCTGCTTCAGCGAGGCCTCTGTAGTCCTGATGGGTAGCTCAAACCATTTCGAGTGGTCTAAACTTCCAGGGTGTTTTATGACAAACTTTGACAATATTGTTATGTTTATTTATTTTTTTTATGTGGTTTTCAGAAGACTGTAAAACATCATGCAAGACTCAAATTTCCCATGAGCTTGACTCAAAGTACTCCCTAATTGTGAAAAGGAGAGCAACTGACGCATGGGTTTCAACATCTTTTACAAATAAAAATCTTCAAAGTGTGGCTTGCATTTGTATTCAGCTCCTTTTAAATCCAGTGTACCCAAAAAAATACTCACCCAATTACCAAATAGTGACCAGATGTGTGTACTATAATGTCAGTAACTTGTAGCAGTCCATGGTAACTCTGGAGGAGCTGCAAAGGCAGTTATTAGACGTGAACTCCTCAAATCTAGCCTTTAAGAAGAAGCGGGAAGAAAGCCGTCTTTTGCAATAAGTCATGTTTGGAGTTTTCTACAAGCCATGTAGGAGACACAGCAAATATATGGAAGAAGGTGCTTTGGTCAGAGCACCTTGAATTGAACATGTTGACCTACATGTGCACTGGAAAATTAACACTGGACCATAAAATTGATCTTACCTTATTTTAGATTTGATAAAAAAAAAAAAAAATGTAAATACTAGAAACACCTGGATAAAATATGTCAAAGGCTTAAAAAGTATTTAACTTTTTAACTTCCTTCAGGACAATGACATAACATTCAGCCAGAGATAAAATGGAATGGTTTATATCAAAGTGTGTTCATGTGTTTCACAGATGCTAAATTCAATCTAGGATCTGTGGAAAGACCTGTACAATTATTTTCACAAGATTTGTATTGTAGTATTCATCTTTGTAAACAAATGTAATTAAAAAAAAAAACAATAATTAAAAAACTCTGAAGATAAAACAGTTCTATTTTTCATTAAAAAAAAAAACACTTAGTGTTCATACTGCTCCACCACACTTACATTCTGCGAACAAAATAATAGATTCATATACAGAGGAAAAATAAGTATTGGACACATCGTTTTTCTTTGCTAACTATATTTAATTTAACCAACAGTGAATTTAATCCACACACAAAAAAAATCTAAACAATTTACTTTGCAAATGAAATTAAGTGTAAAAAAAAAATAGCTCATGAAAAGCATTTCTATAAATTTGTTCAAAACTTAATGTGTTATTTCATTGCTTTACACAAATTAATTTGTGGACTCATTTGTATTGTTTTCTTTGCATGTCTAGATTACTTGCATTGTTGATAACATCTGGTGTGAGTTTTATGTCAATGGCCCCATTAGCAACAATTAAACTGAGAAAAACATTAATGTGTCAACTTCATAGAGATACTTCCAAAATAAGAGATGTGACTCAAAGTTACAATAACTTGTTAAATAGCTTGTTAAAAATGAACCAGCAACAGAATTAAGCTGAGTAAATGTTTGGTTTGACCGACTGTCATCTCTGCCCTCCAAGTTAATGGCAGTGCTGCAACATGGCAGAGCATATGGATCGTCAGGATGATTAATCCATATAGCCACTTCCTAACCGTACACAAAGAAAAGAGCAGCAAGCGTTGCTGGCACTCTTCTTAGAATATTATGACTCATTCATGACTCATAATATTTCTAATATTTGAATCTGATCCTTAAAATGAATCATCTTGTCACAGAACGACTGTTGGTAAGTTTTAGCCGTAAAGATAAAATATTATACAAATTTTTTTAAAGTTAACAAATCTACAGAGTTACGCTATCATAGCCTGCTGACAAAAGCTGTCTTTTGAGCTCTTTTGTTTGCATCCTATCTGCAGCACAAATCATTTAATGTCTTCAATTGAGTTTTGGTTGCTGCTTTAGAAGCGCAGAAGCAACCTCTGTTAACTTGGAAAAGACTCTTGAATGTTTGGTGGAAGAAACAAACCGAAAACTGAGGTCCGATTTCCCTCATGTCTAGGTGTTAAATTTTTTTCTGGGACAGTTTGGTCCCAGTGGTGGATGTTTTAATTCTCAACATCCACCACACTGCTGACACAAACAGAGCAATCTGATACCAATCTAGTTTGTTATTAGTGAACTAACTTCTGTGAGTCTTAGACTTCATAGGAGCCCGTTTTTCTATTACTGGTCTTAAAAATTGACAATGGGAATGTTGATATTACACAGGGTTGCCACTCAGAGTTGCTTTTGGATTTTTGGTCTGGATAATTATTAAAAAAGACAGAGTCCATCCATTTTCTTCTGCTTGTCTGAGGTCCAGTTGCCGGGGCAGCAGCCTAAACTGGGAGACCCAGACTTCCCTCTCCCCAGCCACTTCTCAGCTCCTCCAGGGGAATTCCAAGGTGTTTCCAGACCAACTGAGCAACATAGTCCCTCCAGCGTGTCCAAGGTCTTCCTCTGGGTCTCCTCCCTGTGGAACATGCTCAGGACATTTCACCAGGGAGGCGTCCAGGAGGCATCCTAACCAGATGACGGAGCCACCTCTTCTCCATGTGGAGAAGCAGCGGCTCTACTCTGAGTCCCTCCTGGATCACCAAGCCGCTCACCCTATCTCTGAGGGAGAGAACAGACTCCTTTATCATGTATCCACAGTCTCATTCTTTTGGTCACTGGCCAAAGCTCATGACCATAGATGAGGGTAGGAACGTAGACCGACCGGTAAATTGAGAGCCTCACCTTTTGGCTCAGGTCTCTGTTCACCACAGCAGGCGCAGCGCCAACCTACCTACTAATCTTCTGCATTTTGCTGGTACAATTATGAAAATATTTGCGTCTCCTTTTCTTTCCTTATTTTCTCTTCCCTTCCTTAATTTATTTTCTTATCTTTCTGACCTTCATGCTTTTTTCTTTCCTTTTTCCCTTCGGCCATGTCTTCCTTGCTTGATTCGTTCTGTTTTTCCTTTCTTCCTTCTTCACCTCCACTCTTCCTTCCTTCCGTCCTTTGTTCCTTATTCACCACCGCCTTTCATTCCTTCCTTCGTTATCCCATCTTCCTTTTTCCTACCTCAATTTCTTCCTTTTTCCGTTTCTGTTTTTTTTTCATATAGAAGTATCTGCAGTAAATGCTCATACTTGGAATCATCAAATGCTGATTCCATTGAAAAGTAGACAGAGAATTCGACCAATGATTCTGGAAAATTATAAAATTACAACCTGGAAGAGCTGGATTACACACAACATGGAGAGCTTTTTTAACCCATATTTGTCTCTTGTTGGGAAGCACATGTAACCTTTAAATGCACTGAATCAAGCGTGATTTGAAGGTGCAATTTTCATGTAACATAACCTCTTCCACACATGAAAGTGATTCTATCAAATATTTTCTTTTGGATATTAATTTTTTTTCTGCCCACTCTACACTGTACATAGTGGACTCTTAGGCAACCAAGGAGCCTTCGTCTTTACAAAATCAGATAAAAGATCGGGGCAGGAACGGGTTGCAATGTAACTAAACGCAGGTAGTAAAACACTACCTGCATTATTGCATCATCTTCCCTGCAGCCACAAGCAAACACAATAAATGGATACACAGGCAAGCAGCCATGGGCGCGGGCAGGTCTGAATACCTGTCAAGCAAGCTCAACTATGTTGCATCACCCGGAGCTCCAGGTAGCCAATAGGCGGTGGTAGTACACTGACAGTAGGTGGGGGTGGGGGTGAGCAGAGCAGGAAGTCCATTGTCAGAGTGTGTGTAAAAGTTCAGTGATCCACACTTCCTTTAAGATGCGCATACAGGCTCAAAGTGTAATTAAATAAACACGCGTTGACTATGTGGCCTTGCAGCTTTTCAGAAAGCTGCGCAGCCGCCTCCACCGTTTCGGGTAATCACAATTGAACCAAAGCCTGAGTCACAATGGGCGTCTTTGTTTGAGAGTTCTTCAAGAGATGGGACCGATCAAACACACAACTGCATGTGTGTGGGTGTGTGTGCCACATATTACTACTATTACAAAAGTCAGACATGTAGGGTGACTAACCCAAAATATGCAGCTTACTCTGCACAAAATGATGAAACATCTTGGCTAGTATCCGACACACTGTGTAAATGTCAGCTCAAGTTTTGTGGCTATATACATACATGACTGCGAATTGAAGCGCTAACAAACTGAGATAAGTATTTTGTTTTAAAGCATTAGAAATATACATCTTATATTTGTAACCAGTCCAAAATGATTTATACCTCTGGCAGATATAAAGTTTTCATAAAATCATGGTGTGTTTTTTTTAAGAGAGACATTTTGTCTTTAAATAATACAAATAAAGGGGAAAGCAGTATGAGTTTTCTTTTTAAAGTCCTACTCAAAAATTATTTATTCATTTTCCATAATCTATGGAAAATGTCTGTTACATTACTGTATTTAAACCCTTGTAAGGGCTGATCATCTTTTTGCTTGTTTCCACTTTATTTTGATGACTTATCTTGGTGATGAGCTGCAGTCTTTGGGATTTAAAGATCTCCTTGTTCAAAATATGAGTTTCTTGTACAAGTTCATTGGAATATATTAGCCAAAAAAATATTGCACACCAAACAGTCCCTTGCGAGAAGAATGTTGTGCACACTGATATCACAATGGTGATCTATTTGCGGTATAATATGTACCTTTACTTCAAGTCAAAAAAATAAAAATTAGTAAAAGTTAAAAAGCTCACTAAAGCTAAATGTGCCATGGGTTTGAATAATTTCGGGCTTAATTGTATCTACTGAAAGATGAATTTATATTTATATTTTGTTAACTTTTTTTTACAAAAATGTAGGTTTTCTCCCCGTTTTTTAAAAATGTGGGAGCCTACATGTTGAAGTGCCTGTGGTTGTGTTTTTTTCTGCTCATATTTTTGCTTCATTCTGTCCAGGTACAGTATGTCATACAAGGTTACCACAAACGGAGGGAGTACATTGCTGCTTTTCTCAGCCACTTTGGCATGTGAGTCGGTTTTTCACATCCACAACAGAACTCAATAATGAATATAAAGCGATATAAACAGTGTGGTGTGTTTCAGGGGGGTGGTGGAGTACGACGCAGAGGGATTCACTAAACTCACTCTACTCCTCATGTGGAAAGACTTCTGCTTCCTAGTCCATGGTAGGAGGCTCAAGCACAAACTTAATGATTGTGTTCAGCTAGATTTTCCCTAACATTCGTCCATTTTTTTTTTCTGCACCTTGTAGTGGATCTCCCGCTGTACTTCCCCAGGGATCAGCCCACCCTCACCTTCCAGTCTGTGTACCACTTCACCAACAGCGGTCAGCTCTATTCTCAGGTGCAGACGTCGTATCCCTACAGCCCACGTTGGGATGGCAACGAGATGGCCAAAAGGGCAAAGTATGTAACACTTGCTGCGTATAGGTCCTACTATCAGTGCTACTTATTGTGATTAGAAAGAACAAGCCTAAAACTTCAACCTTGATCTTTTTTTTCAGAGCCTACTTCAAGAGCTTCATCCCTCAGTTCCAGGAGGGAGCCTTCGCCAATGGGAAACTGTAGCTCTCGTCTTGCTTTGACATTTGCTGGAGTGTGTCACTGTTTGTGCTCTTGCGTACTTGTTTTTTTGTTGGGTTTTTTTCGTCTGCAAAGACTTTGAATCCTGCTTTTTTTTTTTCACTGAAGCTGATGGGAAAAGCCACTTTATTTTTTTTGTAGAACTTAGTTTTGTAGGCGTCATGAAGATTCATCATAAGTGTTGACAGCAGAGTAAAACGCCATCATTCTTGAAGCTCTGACAGAAAATTAACATGACAGCTTGTGTTGCGCTATTTCTTACAATGAATATTGTTTTATGTATGACGTCTGGAAACTCCATGCACACATTTGCTTTAAAAGGAGCTGAAAGAACAAGCTTTGTTTACTTGCTTTCATCATATTGTTATCAAGTTGTGCACAGCTGCTGATGTTAAAATACTTTTAAGCTTTTCTTATTCACTTGAATGTTTTCTGTCTGAAATGATTGGTGAAGACTTTTACTGACATGAGTTATTCCCAAAAATGTTATTTCAAAATTTTCTTTCAGTAAAACACTTTTCTCCTGACTGTCATTTTCTACATTGTGGGATGGATTTGCATGACATTGCTCGTTGAAAGGTGTTCATTTTTGGTCATTTTTCATACCTACTTTAATAACTAATGATGTAAAGTATTGTTTTAGAACCTACTCATCATCTACTTGAAGCTAATGTAGTTATGTGACTCTCGTAAATATTATCTGTCAGCAAGATGCTGCCTAGAGTTATTTTGGTTTGATCATATTTCTTTCCTGAGAATCAAGTGTGCCAATCAGAATCACATGAAATGTAGCATGCACAATTAAAATATGATTTATTATCTGGTTAATTTGTCAAATAACACCACATTTACCAGGAGGAATAAACTGATGCCTGATTGTAAAGGACATGTGTATAGAAATAGTTTCCACGTGGCGGCTCACACTGAAAACACACCAACAGAAATCTAACCTAACACCAAGGTGTAAAGCTTAAACCCGGCTGTAATTCTGAGCTCATTTACTGTGCAAAAAAAATATATAAACATTGAAAAGTAGCTGCTGTATGTCAGCTGAAAAAAATAGCTAGTGAATGTCTTCTAGTTAAAGCTGCAGTGAAAAAGGAGTTCATGCAAATGAGGAAAAACAATGACACAATAACAAGAGTTATGTGCACAAATTACCTAAGTGATGTTTCATCATAATGTGTCTTTCTTGCAAACACTTTTCCAACTTATATATTTAAAAAAAAAATCTATAACCTCAGAAAGCAGTTTGCTGCAGCAGGGCGACAGTGTTCCTGTAATCTGGAGACAGGAAGATAAGAATGTGTGTGTGGGGGTGTGTGCATGTTCACTTGTTTGCATCATTAAATATGAGGCTCCTAGTTCGGGGTCCTTCCTGGCCAGAGGCACAGCCCCTCGCTATATTTATTGTCTGTAAAGCAGCAACTGTCAGGTCTAATTGAGAACTATAGACTGAATGTATCTGGGGCATTTAATAGCATCAACCCTCTAAATAAAGTAATTTAAAAAAAAAAAAAGCAAAGAATATTTTTCAATGCCCCACTCCGCATTTGTCGCTCTAACCTTTCCCGACCTGCTTTCGAAACATCTCGTCTGTCAGCCGCAGGATAAGATGCTTTTACTTTGAGGGGAGTGAGGAGGGACGGTGGGGGTCAGTTTATTTAACGAGCTCAAGAAAAGAATAGTTGGAGATGACAGCAGGCTCCAGGCGTCACGACCCTGAGCTCAAAAAGGTAACGATTGATTTTTTTTTTTTTTTTCCCCTTTTCCTCCCACTAAGAGTTGGACTGTCTGAGTTTAACCTAGTGTTTAAAAGCAAAGTCACTGATTCATGAGCTTAAATGGAGATTACCACACCACAGAAGGTAAAGTTCACCAACTTGGAGTGTCAATTAGGGAAAGCATTTCCTCCTGAAGTTTTTCTTCAGTTGCTGATGTTGACCCAAGCTGACATAAGCCCTTTAAATAACTCAAAACAATTCCCTCCAAAGTGGCCTAAACTGCATTGCAGAGTCACATCTAGTTAGCCTCCCGTCTAAAGACACGTCTGCACCTAAACGCGGCTCACCTTAACACGCTTTTAGACATCTTAACATGGATTTATCCAGCGTTAATGATCCTGTGAAGGTACCTTTTGAAGATGTATTTCTCAGCCCTCTGAATCACAGTTCAGAGGTCTGCCAACCCTCACAGCTAATTCTCCAAATCCACTAATCCGACCGTCTTCAACTGGAGTCAGATGGAATAATTAGACTGGAAATTTTAGTCGGGAATCTTTGGACATAGGGTGATCAAATTGATGAGACGATGGTTTTTGTTCCATGAAACTGATTGGACTCCCAAATGTAAATTCAGTTGTCATGTTTTCCTTAAGGAGTTTCACCTTTGTTCAGAAAAAGGTGTCCTGGAGGCATGAATATTTACATTAGATTAACTTAGTGGTGACAAACCCGTAAGCATGATGCTTGCAGGCACTAAGGACCCGCCAGCCTTCAGGAAATGACAAGTATGCAAAACAGGATCACTCAAAAACCCAGCAACTCTCAGCTTCACCCTTCCCACTTCATCCCAGAAGTCAGCGGAGTCACAGGAAACTTTGGAGAAACACAAACATATAAAATGAGTGACTGTGAAAGTGACTGAAAATCCTGAATCATCCCCCTGAGAGATGACAAACGGCCGCAAGAGTGAGCTAATCTGAGGGAGACGAGAAACGTCCAAAAGGCCCAAATGTGTCAGCGAAGGTGGACAGGCGCCCTAATGGAGTTTACTTCTCCTCGTGTCACTGCACTCCGACGCTTTCGATCTGTCGTTCTTCCTCTGCATCTATCTTCCTTTCTGCAACGTTTCCACCCATAGAAAAGACAGACTGCTGAGTGCCTTGCAGAGTAACGTGTTGAAAGTTTTCCCCGTTTCTCGCAGCTTGCTCTTGATCTCCAGCATGTTTCGAAAAGGGACGGGTGGATTTCAGGAGCTGTGTGCGGCATTTGCAGAGCAGCGTAGGGTTGTTGATGCAAGCCGTGTTGGGGATGATGGAGCTGAAAGGCTTAACTAATTTTGGAAAAAGAGCAGGAGGAGGAGAGTGGAGGGGGGATTTTGAGGCCTTTGTTGCAGCCTGTTTGATCTAGGAATTCAGAAAAAAAAAAAAGAATTACTGCTTCCTCATTCTACTTTTTTTTTTTGTTACCAAACTTGAGGAAATGCTGCAGTCCCATGTCAAACACCTCTCCTTGCTCAAACCTTCGGTTAATAACTGGATCCAGTTAAACCCTGCTTGTTAATTGCTAATTACTCCTCATACACGAGACGCCAGGAGAGCGTAGCTAAGCTGATCAGATGAGTCTTCACCCAGGAGCTTTTAGGTTTTCCCGTTTTGTCTCGTTTTACTGCAAGGAGCTTGTTTTCGATGGCCCCTGACAAGATAAAGAGAGATTTTCTTCAAACTGGGGAGGGGACTCTCTTTATTCCACCCCCTGTGGGTGCGATCATTAACACTTGGTTTAAACCTTAACTAAAGCACTTCCCGCAGGTGTTTGATTTTCTCTGGAAAACAGCTCCTCAAGCGAGCTGTTTGGCTTCGCTTAAGTGTGCATGATCGTCACAGAAGATGACAATTTTAGTGAAAAATACTGAAACCGGCACAGTGTGTTTCCTCTGTAGACTCTTTGCCAAAACAGAGTTCTGTACTAGAAGATTTGGATTGGATATGCACATCTAAGCAGATGATTTTGTGAAATTAGCTTTAAGATCTTTGATGAGCTTGAAGCATTTGTATGCTCTAATTTACAGGACCAGAAACAATCGACGTGTTCCACATTTTGAGTAATAGTGAATCAAAATTTGAGCACTATTTTGTTTCATAAGATCTAAACAAAATTGAGCACAATGGCAAGTGAAACAATACATACAAATTCACATCCTTTATTATCACACAAAAGTTTCTCAGGTGCATCTTGTTTCCATGTGACATTCTCTGAACAAACCTAAAAAGTCCTGGCTCTGCCCAGTTTGACTGAGCTTGATCTAAGGATCGGCAAACTCCAAAACAAATATCCAAAGCCTGTAGAAATGTGAGCAAGAAGACCTGACACTGACAGCAACAAATGGGGATTTAAGGTAATTCAGCCATAGGTGTGAAAACATTTAGTTCTAACAAACGTGCACCTTTTTCTAAGAACAGGTCTTTAACGTTACAAATAGTGGAACAAGTAAAGACGTCTATAAATGCATTCTAGTGGTACTGTACAGCATGTGAATGTGTGTATGGATGGGTGAATCACTTTCCATGGCATCACATGCTTTGGAGTCCTCGGACTTGATAAAGCGCCATACAAATACGGGCCATTTACCATTTTACTCCCCCTACTCTGTGGCCTCCTTCTCCCATCTCTCCCTTCCTCACCCCCGCCTACCTGGGGAGCTGTCAGTCTGGATCTCGGCGCTGTCGGTTCAGCCTGTCAGGCTGAGGGACGCGTTCCGATCAGCCGTGGACACTGATAGACCTGTCAGGTGGGATGACAGCTGCAAGTGAAGACGCACGCAGACAGGTACATGTAATGTGACAAGACTCCCCGCTTCCCTTCCTCCTCCCCAACCACCTCCTCCCTTGGAAAAATAAATACCCATAAGTTAGGAGAGTGCAGAAAGAATGAGGATGTTTCCTGACGAGTTAAGGGAAAGTTTTTAGTTTGAGACTGACAAAATGTGATGCCGCCACGTGACGAATTGCTGATTTGCATAAAGTGAGTATCCGAAAATGAGTCGTTAGCAATTTCAGTTATTGGAGGGCTACTGCTCTTTACTCAGTGGATAGATTGTGTCACCAAGAAGAAATAATTCATCGGACTTTACATTTAGTTTTTTTTATTTTTTTTTTTATTTTCCAGCACTGCCATCTGCTTTGCTCCTGTACCCGTTAAAGTTAAATGGAAATATTCTTGTTTACTTCTGAGGGTGCTCTTTACATGTTTCGTTGGGATGACTCCAAGCAAAGCTCCCAGCATTATCTTCTGAGTTAGTTCAGATAGGATTCAGGCAATCATGCAAAAATCTTGTTTTCATCTATTCCAAGAACTGTTGCATGTTCTCAAGCTTCAGGAAATTCCTAGAATGGACATTTTCTTCAGTAGATTAAGATGACCTTCATGATGTATGGTGGTTGGTGGACAGTTTGTTAAGAAAGAGGGAGACTGGAAGGCAGCCATGTTAGTCAAAAAAAGAAAAAAGAAAAAAAAGATGCATGTAATGCAGAGTCCCTGAAGGTGGAGGCTGGGCAGCTGAACCGTTAACAGAGCACAGCTTTGAGCTGACCTGCAGGAAACAACCACCGCTTCGTCCCTCTAATGTTTATCCCTTGTACACCAGGATGGATTATTTACAGTTGCAACTATGCAGCATTTAAAGCCGCAAGTGAGAGACTGCTGTCTAGTCTTGTGACTATCTCCATAGCAACACCTCAGATTCCTGCTGGACGTACTGGAGTGCTGCCTTCTGACCATCCTTCCATCTAAATGACAAAGGAAAGGATCTATCTGTCGCCACTTCCAGTTTTAAACCTTATGTAGTATTGTAGGGAGACTATCTGTGAGTAGAACCTTTGGTTACCTTGGAGACGAAACATATACTGGTGGGCAAGAGGTTGCACTGACCTGTTAGGCAGCTAATAATGGTTGTAGTTTGGCTTTTTTCCTTCAAATATTCTTTTGTTGTTTGCCTACAAATTACCCCATTTGTCATATCCTTTCTCAAGCGATTTCTGCCCAAGAACAAAAGCAGACGACCGGATGAAGAGTGTCATTATCCACAGTGAAATGAGTCTACAGATATGAGCCAGTGAGAGAGGAAGACAGTGTAACACCTATTGCAAAATAAAATGCTACAGATTACAAGTACACTTAGAGGTGTGTTGTGATGAAACTAAAGTAAATTTGGCCACATGGACCATTGGTACATTTGAAGAATAAAAGAAGCTTGCAAGCCTGAGACCACTGTCTCAACAGTGAGTGTTTTACTGGTTGACATGCTAAGGAAATATTTTGTCAATCATTATGAAAATCTAGTGGAAGGATACCAAAATGTTTGAATTAAGTTTTAGTTTTAAAAGAAATTCCACCGAAGCAAAGGAAATAACTTCAAGATTTTAGACTAATTTCAATGTCAAACACTGTAAAAATGATTGTGTGCCTTGGTATGTGGTACAAGTATCTGGTTTTAACTGCATGTAATAAAGAAACATTATTTAACTGGGAACATTCTGTTTGAATCCAATGTTTTTTTTTGTTTTTTTTTACATGGCTGCTTTTAATTTAAACTTTAAATCAGAATTCATTTCTATCAAATTGTTACAGGTGCAGCCTGTGCTCATCTATAACTAAAAACAGCAGAGTAAGTCGTCATCCCCTCCATTTTGGCATCCATGTATATCGTTTATGCAACAGATGGATCGAAATATTCTGTTATAATGAAGCACAGGTACTCTCTGATAAATGGCAGCATAATCGTCAGACAACTAGAGTCTCTGAAAGAAGCAGGTTTGACCATCTTGAAGGATTTAACACAATGTTCAGAACAGAAAGTGCGTAGTAGTGTGGACAAAAGTTGGTGTGCGTGTGTGTGTGTGTGTGTGTGCGTGTGATGGGTGGGGACAAAAACAGACCTGAGAGCACGTATTTGCTCCTGGGACACTGATCCAGCCACACCTGATGTAAACATAGACACAAAAAAGGTATTTAAGTCAAAAATGCTTCTTTATAATCCCAAACCATGAGAGTACCCATGAAACTTCTCCACAGTCTGCTGCAACCACGTGACAGCATCTTGAATAACGTTGTCACATTTTAGTTTTGCTTAAAGGTTCAACGCCAGATATAAGGACCAATCTAAGCCTAAGTGGTGACAGTTTGGCAGTAATTATGTCACGAGAAGCAACCTTGCTGCTTCAGTGTATCCACACATCAGTTCACACCCGCTCCGTTCTGCACTAAACTGTTGACCTCCGTCTGCCTCTTTGGCCTGGTGGGTCATGTCCTGGAGGATCGGCTAAAAGTACAAGAAGAAGTGCAAACAAGAAGGTTGCAGCAGCGAGGGCGAGAGCAGAGGAGGGGGAGTGGTAACGGGGGTAGGGGGATGGACGATGGAGACAGCTCGTGCCAAGTGACATAAACCCCCTTTGGCAGCCTAATTAAATTTTCCACTTTTCAACACTCACATTAAGCCTCCATTGAGCTGGAAGGAATGGACGCACCGGAGGAGGAAGAACCCCCGAAAGAAGATCAGCCACTGTGCTCCTTTTCTAGGTTTGGTTTGATCATTGAGCTTCACCTTAAACAGTAAGAAAACATTAATGCTTTAAAGGTTCACATTATATGTTTTAGTTCACTGTTGGTGATGATGATGAGACTTATTCATTTTTTAATGTCATAATGTCAAAACAATCATGCATTAGATTTGCACTACATTATCAAACACATTCAGAAAACCATGGAAAATTTACGAAGCGCAAAAAACCCCAAAAACTGAGACTTCAGTTAAGCAGTTCCTGAACACAGACAAGAGGTTAACCATGAGCAAAGTTCACTTACACAAGTTTGCATTCACCATGTTTTACGGTACTATTAAAAAGAATTAGATAACAACTAAACATTTCCAGGTTCTGACATGTTACTGCCTCAGACTTCCATGTATTTCATTGGGACTTTGTACCACATCAACACAAAGTAGTACATAATTTTCAGGGGGAAGGAAACATTGTTTTAAATTATTTTACAGATAAAAATCTGAAAAGTGGTTTACAGTTGGGTCCAACCTCGATGATTCCATTTTTTCTTCCAAGATTTCTGTTTTTAGCTCCATCGATCTCCCAGTCAGTTCGGACCATCTTCTTTTTCCCTGTTGAAGAAAAACATCCGCTGCCTGCTCACATTAATTTTCTATTTCTGTGCAGAATTATAGAGATTTGTTATCTTTAAAATGACTACATAGGAAAGCAACTGTTACTGTATTTTTGCACAAATTAGCCATCGGTATCATTAGTACTGGTGAAACTGTAAGAGTCCAGCTGAAATTACTGTTTCAATAGCCCCATTATTATAAAGGAAGGGCAGGAGTATTCATAACCATTATTGTCTTATGTTACCATTGGTTACTTGTTTGAAGCCACCATCCCTTTTTATCAAAAAGCCTCAGATGCAGGAAGCGTCTTCTGTGAGAATTGCAGCTAAAAATATAGTCTTCTGCATCATAAAGAACTTCAACATGTTCTGTTCAGCTGTAGAAAGAACCGAGTCCAGAAAGCACCCAGTTAGGCCTCTGCTCTGGGGAGGTATTCTGACTACAGAAATGTGTTGCCACCAGTATAGAGCTTGGCAACACAATGAGGCCATGATTTTTTGGTCAATGGACTTGTGGATGAGAAGGGCAGAAAGATGACATCACTGAGACTGAAAATCTGCGGGATGTTCATGAATGGACAGAAATGTGCAAAAGAAGAAATGGTAAGAGCCATCCAGAGTGGTCCCTCCAAGAGCAACTTCATACAACAATCTAGTCACATGTCCTTGTGTTTTCCAGCATGGTCATAATCTGACCTTGAACCAGCAGACCAGATGGATAAACAAACTAAAACCAAACCCTGGTCAACTTCAAGCACTAAGTAGGTAGCAAAAGACAGAAATGGTCAGCTACTGTGCTCCTTTTCTATGTTTGGTTTGATCATTGAGTTTCACCTTAAACAGTAAGAAAACATTAAGGCTTTAAAAAAGATTAGGACTGGAGAACTCAACGATTATAAATTTAATGGACCCGCTAATTAAAAATGGCTAAAATTGTTCAAGATATCATGATAGAGGAATGTTTTAAAAGTTGTACTGAAGAGACCAAATTGTTTTTGTTCATTCTCTTTACACTTTTATTCGAGTCCAATATTTTTTTTAAATAAAAATAGTATTTATGGGCAGATTTTTAAAGGTGTGTTATGGAGGAGCACAGCAACAGTGAAATCCTAAGTAACTACTGTGTGTTTCTGGTTTTGGAAGTGCACATTTCCAAGAATGAGCAGTGAGAGGATTTAAGAGCACATCAAAGAAGCTATAAGTCTTCCGGAACAATTACTCAACTCAACAGTTAAAACAATGAAGACTATTCTGCAGTGAAAAGAAGTGACAGAAAGTGACACAAATCCACTTAGAGCTCACACACAACATCTTTTTATGTTTCCGTAACTAGATACACGATTGCATGTGAAAACGTGCCACAAGTAATCTTCCTGTAAGTAACACCAGATCAGGGAAGGTTTCCAAACACTACCACTTCCTGGGACAATTTTCAGAGGCAGGGGAAGTGATTTGTAAGTATTTCCTGGCTTTGGGAAGAAATGTGCAGACAGTTAGCAGAACGGATCAAAAGCTCTGAAACTAAGTCATCCTCAGGTGATAATCCAAAGCAAACACAGTCTCTTCACCACCCACAGTTTTAGTTCAACAGGGGACTTCTGGGAAGTATTTTCACAGACAACAAAATAGCATCATAAACAAAGACTGAGCAGCTGAACAGTCGAACCATTTCAGATGTAAAGCTTCAGACCGAAACATAAATTGCTGTGTTCACCATAATGCGTCCTGTATGAAGGACTCAGATGGAGATGGGGGCAGCAAGCTGGTCTTGCATTTTAATCACGACTTGAGAGCAACAGCACTTCATAATTGTTCTGAATGCTCTGAGTTATGTGTTGTATAAATAAACACCAGCAGGATACACAAGGAGCTGCATCGAAATCTGAGGAGATTGAGATTGTTTTAGCTGAAAAATGGCTGGAATAGCACTATCATCATTGCAACCATTTTAGATTGCATGACAATTATGATTTAAGTGGCTGTACTTTATTGTAGTGCCTTACAAAAATGGACTGCAGCTGTATCACAAACAGCTGTTTTTAGAGAAGCAAAAAGCAAAAAATGTTGTCCTGGGTTCAATTTCCAAGCTATTTGCTTCATGTCTTCCCCTTCACTCTTCCTTCTTATTTCCCGTCCTTTTCAATGGAGCTAAACAAGTATTCATATTCCTTAAATAGTTTTTCTCATTTTGTAACTTTGTTTTTTCATTTTAATGGGCGATGGTGTTAGGAGTTCGCACTGTAATCGGCAGGTTGCTGGTTCAATCCCCACTTCATTCGCTTCTGTAGTTGTGCCCTACAGAAGTGTCTTGGTGGTGGCTGAAGTGTCTTACCCAAGACTGCTGTGGATACTATCCAGTAGCTCGCCACCATCAACATGTGGGTGTGTGGGGGTGTGTGTGTGTGTGTGAAAAACTGTAGTGTGAAGCGCTTTGGGGTCCTCTGGACTTCATAAGGTGCTATACCAGTACAAAACCATTAATCAGAAAAAGCAGGAAATCAGAAGAAATCCTAGCCTGTTTGGTGCCCTGGGTAAACACCCCCTCAATAATCCTCCAATAGGTCAAGTTTCCAAAAATGAAGATCTCTGTGGAGGGTTGAGTCATTCAGTTCACACCTGTATAACTGCATATTGTATGGACATACACAGTAGGCTACAAAGCGTTGAAGTCCACAATTTTCTTCCTGATATCTTGAATGATTTCTTTTGAGTTTTCCATGATGTCATACAAGGAAGGATTGCATTTGAGGCGTTTCCTTATGATGTGTGCCTTCATTTCACTCAGATGTTGTAAATAAACCTATCAGGAGCTTAGGAAGTCATGACATTGTTCATCATCTGTGAGAAAAAAGGTTATCAGGCATCATTTACATACAGTACATACATATGCGGTATGTATGTATTGGCTTTCAGCTGTATATGTTTGTTGGCTAAGGTCAACAACAGCAGGACTTCTCAAAAAAAAAAATCCATTAACATTCCAGACTGCACAACCCAGAGTCTGCTCTCAGACCCGTGTGTTCATAAATTACTGACAACCTTGTTGACAGACGAAGATAAACAGGCTCATTGTGAGAGAACTGTTGCTGTTCTCACCGAGCGCCACTCCAGTGTTATTTGATTTGACTGTTTTGGGCCAGCAACGAGGAAAACAACTCGCAGGAGGACCAAAACATAATAATAAGCCCACTTTTGTCAGGCAGCCAACACTTTCCTCTCTTCTGTTTCTTGCATCGAGGTGGAAGCGGAAAGGGAAAATTTGTTTTCCTTCGTCAAAAACAAGCCGTCTTGTAAAAGTGGAAGAAACGTCAGGGTCCTGCTTGTTTGCGAGCTGCAGGTGGCTGAAGTCCCCCGACCACTCGTGTGCTTTCTTCTCTCAGACCCTGCCATTTGTTCACTTCTTCCACTACATGCTCCAACAACACTTCCCCTTCTTACTCTGAGCTGTTTGTGCCCCGAGTTGTGTTCCGTTCTTCTTTGTCTCGAGCTTCAGCGTTCCTGTGACGCACTTCCTTCCATTGTATCAGGAACTGATACCTTAAAGCTGCTGAAGTTACTGTCAAGAGTCTCTCAAGTGTGCTGATTGGAAGCTTTTGGGCATCAGGGCAGGTGGTTCACCTGATTAAACAGGGTTGTAGGTTAAAATAATAGGCTAAATCTTTGAAGACAAAGCTGAAGTCAGACAGCGGAGAGGCAAAACCAGAACTTCTTCTAGTTGCAGATCTGCTCTTAGGTTAAGGGGACAATGACTTGTTTCATGTAAAGAAGGTTAACCATTTGTTTACAGTAAAGGGAGCGTCATCTCTACATCCAGATGGAGCGATGTGTAGGCAGGTTTCAGGTTGCAACACATCTCAGCCCTACAGGAAAAACTTTCTCCTTCTTTTAACCCTGACTAATATTAATGGAAATGGAACATCTTACATAATCTATAACTCTGAATATATGCACACCACAAATAGCAGGTTGTTCCATTTTACTGGGTACTTGCATATCTAATGTAAATATCCAATCAAAGCTGGAAGTTCTCTAACAACTTCGTAGATGAAGTATACAACAGATGCGTTATTTAGTCACTTAGAAAAACTTGATTAGTCTTAATGGACACAAGATCAAAATTTTTTCCTGCGACTGACCAAACTGCCGGGCAATAGATTCGACAAATCCATATTCCTCTTTCTACAGTCATGCTCTCTGGAGGTCATGGACATTCACATTATCCCTTTTGATTTGCTAAAGTTGACTGAGCTGCATCTGTCACCAAGGCAACGGGTAAATGAAACCACTGATGGAGGGTTGCTTTAATTCACAGCAGCCACTTCTTAAAGCCACACTCCTGCACAGCTGGTGGTCTGTGATTGGATTTCTGTTTTAAAGTCAGAACTGCACAAAATACTGAGGTCAGATGTAACATGTGAGTTTAATGCAAACAAAAAAAAAAAAAATCTGTTGTTCGATTCTAGATTCATCCCTCTTTTTGCTGCAGACACGTTTCACCGTTTCTTTGTAGCATTGCATAATAAAACGGCGCATTAAGTGTGTAAACAGGCCACTCACATGATAATAAATCCAGTTGTCAGTCATGCTGATTGCTCTTTAACCCAGTCTCCTCAGTCTGAGTCAGCACTTTGCTGCCTACGTATGTCCCACTGACAGCACCTGAGCTGAGCGATAAGCCATGCTGATCGCGCTGAGTATTATCCAGGCTAAGGTTTTACTGCATGACAGGTGAATGACGCTACAGGCGAAAGAGACCAAAAGAATGCAAGGGCAAAACAAAAAAAAAAACTGAACTCAAACATTAATCTCAGGTAAACACCTGTTTCAGTAATGTTTAGCAATAAAGTGAATCAGGGGTCGGAAATCCATCCTGGATGCATCTAATTTTGCAGAATCAGCTTGAATTCTTGCTCCAACACAGAAAACTCATCTCAATTACATCTGCTTTCACATCAACGTATTGTCAAAATCTGCATAGTCGTTACTTCAAAGCATCAGTGTGACATTGGTGTTTGTAATGTAAAGAAAATGGGACTAAATATTCAGCAGCAACTCTTGTTTTTGAGGAACCTGCTTCATTTAAAGGCTTCTACTAGAAAAGAATGTGGAAGAAAACAGATTTTTTTATCAATTAAAATGTCATATGAGACAAAAACATGAGCTGCTGTGACAAATGAAAGACATTTTTCTTTTTTTTAAAAAAAAAAAAAAAAGACTTGGATCTTCAGTCACTGAATGGTTTGCTCTAACCCTTGAACTATATTGACCTTGACCTGTTTTTTGTTTTTTTTTGTTACATTACAACACCAAAATTGTATGCTATATATATATTTTTTTAATATCCAGATAAACTGTAAGGAATTGGCTCCATCTTGTGAATCCAGACCAAAACTTCTTAAAACTTTATTTTTCGTTACTTATAGCCCGATTTTACTGGCTTTTAACTTCCAAGACAAAGACTAGCCTTTACTTTTCAGGTTCAGATTTATCACGTGATACCCTGAAGGGAGTATTAGGAACGAGCCATCTTGCGTCACGAGCCTCCATCGCGCGGCTAGGTAAGCCTCTTGTGTTGCAGTCTGACAGCTGGTTATAATTCCTAGAGATGTTCTATGCACCTGATTCCTTCTGTTGTGTGATGGCTGGACATCGACGCGTCAGTGGCGCGCAAACTGCGCATCGGCTGACCTCATTGCACTCGCGCTGACCCACGGTCTTCACTCTCACCTGACCGTGACCCGACAGATAGGACCTTTACAGTCTGATGTATTTTCGCCTCTTTCTTTATGTTCACTTAAACCAAAGATTTGGACTCTTATCGGGACCTGTCAACACATCAGACCGTGTTTTGCCGCCAGCAGCAGCTCAGATGATATTTAAGGCATTAATTATTATAGGACTATGGCTGATTAGATTCCCCTCGAGCAATTTAGCAGAAACTGTGTCGCTTAGCAACACTGCTCCCGTTCAAAAAGCTGCGCCGCTGGCATATTACAGGCTAAGCATTCATCATAAATTAATATCACTCAAATAGAGATGTATGAAACATCTGCACGCTTTCTGCTCTGGGAACAGCAGCAGATCCAGGAAACGCGACTCGGAAGCTAATGCAGCGAAAAAGGACTTCCAGTGAGTCTGCCAAAGGTTCACATATTGCAGGACTGCAGTATTGCATCTGAAATGTTTGTGTTCTGAACTGCCAGTGGTCATGAAATCTTCTCTGTTAATCATTTGACCCTGAGCAGAGGTGTAGAAGCAACTCAGTAAATTGCAATATGACGAAAAAGTACATTTATTTAAGTGATCCTGAACACAAATGTGTAAAATGGATCCAACAGGTAACACATTGTGTTGCATTTCTGTGTTGCAGCTTATGAAATCCCAAGATTCAGTTTCTGAGAAAATGACATTACATGAGACTATCTCCTGGACAATAATTGATATTTTCAGTCTTTTTCTCATGATTCTTTCGGCCATAAGATAATGTTTTGGTATCAAATAATTTATAAGACTTATGCAATATGCCAACTTTCTGAGATGCTGAATTTTGAATTAGTTTTCTTCAAATGCAAATTATAATTAGCTAAATGTACATATGTACAAAATAAATTAAATTTATGAAATTGTATGTAATTAGCTTTATGATTTGAATTACTGATATAAATCAACTTTTCAATGTTCTAATGCACTATTTCAGTCAATTCAGTTCATTTTGTGTTACCAGATGTGTTGAATTCAACAATGAATGAAAGGGGCCAAATAAAAAAAACAAAAACATATCTAGACCTTATTTAAGCATTGGTCAGTTTTGCCACAACCATCACTCCCCCTCTCCACTAGTTTGAAAATAAATTAGTAACTAGATAAACTTATTCATAGGACGAGTGTTTCTGGCAAACATTCATGCTGCAAGGAGCTTTAGGAGCTCAGAACACCCAGCTGTGGTGATGCAGATTAAAATAGGAACCGTAGCAGATTGGATTACACTTAATAGGACATTTTATACTGCGGAACGTGTCACATTCTGGGCGCCGTGCCCTTGTTCACGAGGTGCGTCCGAATTACAATTAGCCCACATTTCACAGAGATTCAGCTCCAACGTTTGTTGTGTTGACCTAATCAGTGCCGCCGTGTTGAATCTGACCGCTCTCTCCTAATTACATACAATGGGACTTAGAGACATTGGACAAAAAACACAATTGTGACTCTAAAATTGTATGTTCAATCGGAGCCAGCCTAAAGTATAAGCAAGAAAGCTCTCCGTTCAGTAACAGCCAATTAAACCTGCTTCTTCCTTCTCGATTGTTCTGAGAAGCTTTACCAATGGTTTTCCTGTGGCAGTGGTCACAGCTCCCTTCATATCATTAACAATCTTCTTCCATTTAATTCTAGTTTGAGTTTTTCAGAATCACCCTTATTCCAGGAGGTGAGATTCTGCATGCACTGCACAGTAAGAGTGACCATTATCTTTTACTTCTACTTCAAAAATATCACCCCAGAAGTGTTTTCTTCTCTCACCAAGATTCTTGCTGATGGTTTAGTCTTACGAGGATCCCTGGCAACCTCTGACAGGCCTTCGGACTTGCCTGAGGTGATGAAGTTGAGCGGTTCGAATGAAACAGGCCAATTCTGTAACAGGTGCCTTTCTCACACATAATAAGCTGAGTACTCTCTTAAAGGGATACAACAGATTTCTGTGCCTCGTGGGTACACCACCACTCTGTGCAGGTCATAGCGCTTAGATGGTTTGGATGGGGGATCAGCTAGCTAGAAATCTTAGTTAAAGTATTTATTTGGAATGGATTTTGTGCAGATCCTCTGTCTTTGGTAAAACTAAACCTACAATATTTAATGTAAATGTTTAATTTCTTTGGAAAGATTCAAACTCAGTCTTTCTATTGATCTTTCTATCTGTGTTTAATAACATTTGTTTTTCCGACTGGCTGAACTTGGTATTTCCTTCACAC
Organism: Brachyrhaphis terrabensis; assembly: GCA_903067065.1. Lineage (NCBI taxonomy): Eukaryota > Metazoa > Chordata > Actinopteri > Cyprinodontiformes > Poeciliidae > Brachyrhaphis > Brachyrhaphis terrabensis. The sequence goes on from CAEGAG010174958.1 coordinate 27,979, forward strand.
ATACACACACGCGCGCACACGCGCACGTACTTGAATGCAAACTGAGGACTTTGTATTGACATCCATTCATTTTACTGAGTGCATTTATGTTTAACCCAGACATTTTATCTAAACCTAACCATTACTAGCCTACTCCTAACTGTAACCTTAAACAAAAACTTAATTCACACCATACTTCTAAACCTAACTAGTAAAACTAGTAGAACTGTAAAAAAAAAAGTGAGAACCAGGAAAATGTCCTCATTTCCACAAATTACTTGCCTTTGTTGGTAAATAATGTGAAAGTGGTCCTCTATATGTGGTATATACTAGTACACGCCCACACACGCACAAAACAGCCTTCAGAAGATTAACAAATAGAATGAAACAAGCAGTGACTTTAGATGCTGG
>CAEGAG010175086.1:0-123396 GCA_903067065.1 Brachyrhaphis terrabensis
TAAGTCGCATTTTTGAGGGAAATTTATTTGATAAAATCCAACACCAAGAACAGACATGTCATCTTGAAAGGCAATAAAAACACAATAGAGGCAACAACAGGTTGAATAATTGTATCGTATGCTATCGTTACATGACACATGAACAACGAACTGAGAACGTGCCTGGTATGTTAACATAACATATTAAGAGTATTCAGATAACTATAGCATACATAACATGCTAACAAGTTTACCAAACCATCCGTGTCACTCCAAATCACTAAACGTAATGAAATCTTCATAGTCAATGTCGCTTGTAAACAACTCGGCTAACTTCTTCTACCTCTCCGAAGGTAGAATAACACAGGCCTAGAGCGTCCTCTTGCGGTTTAGTGCGATAACAACATGTGATATGATATAATAATGTGTAAATTTCCACACATAAGTCGCTCCGGAGTATAAGTCGCACCCCCGGCCAAACTATGAAAAAAACTGCGACTTATAGTCCGAAAAATACGGTAGATAATTTTCTATTTTAGTAAACGTTTAACAAAAACAGCTTTAAGGTAATTTTTTTATTTTTTTGATTATTATATTGTCTAATATGCTTTGAGGGCATCATTTCTATCAATTCCCTAATGCTAAAAAGGGGAACAGAATCAATGGATTTGGGTGTATTATAAAATCTTTGGAAAATGAAATACAATTAAATTATGGATAAAAAAAACCAAAATATATCAAACTTCTAAAAAAAAAAAAATATTTTCACCAAGATGGTCAAAAATTGGTTTGTTCCCAGGCATAAAATGGAAGAAGGTTGAAATTAAATGGAAATGCTTGGGTATAAAATAGGTGTGTAAATCGGCAAAAAGGTGAATTTGCTATGTATCCACTTAAAGGCATCATCGGATTACTCATCTTGAAGCATCACTGAATGTCTTTAGACTGACATAATGTGATGCATTCTGAAACGCAAACATAAGTTATTAGCAAGGCCAACACATTCAAAACATCCAGTTGCATTAAATACTAAAAGGAATTAATAGTCTAATGTACTAATATTTTTTTCAATTAACAAAACCCATTTTTGTTCTAATTAAATGCAAAACAAACCGCCCCTACGAGGACCTGCTTTTATTTCATGCTTTTTCTTTGTTTCTTTGCTGCTTATCCTTTACACATGTACTACAATGCCCCTCCTTCCTGCGCTGCCAAGCTCACTTCACTTTGGTCTCTCAAGGCTGATTGTTTTCTAATTGGTGGAGTGCCAGAGGTCGTGGTTGTTATGGTAACCTGTGAGGGGTACTTGGACGGGTTGGCTGGTGGTGGATGGGTGATGGCGGGAAGGGGGGCAGCTGTTCGTGAAAACCGAGGGCTGCTCTCATCCAAGGCTTAGCGGGTCACTTCAGAAAATAGACTGGATAAGTGTTTGTGCATTTTCTCCTGGTGGAAACTGATTTCCATATTATAAAGATGTCTTAATAAGTCTGCAATTCTCTTAAGAAATATTTGAGCTTTTAAATGAATGCTCCAACTAGAGTGAGGCTGGGTTTACTTATTCCTTTTGTTGTCAAGTTGGAGAAAAGGTCAATGACTTTATAAAGTCAATAACCAAAAAGACATTATCAAATTTTAAATTAATCTGATTATTTAAAAGAAACCAAAAACCACCATTTTGCTTACATAATGAGTTTAGATGATGGGTTATTTTAAGGGCACTTCTAAGAAACAAAAAAAAGAAAAAGAAAAACGTAAAAACATGGGAAATAATATGAAGAAGGTTACTGGCAGACAAACAGAGAAAGTATGATTGGAAAGGAATGAATAATGGATGCATGAATATGTAAACTCTGTATGAACTTGCATTTTCTATGCGTGTATCTACAGTGCATCTACCGAGTTGCAAAGTGTGTGGAATGCACATACTTTGCATCTCTGGAGTCTAAACAGTGTGTCCATTGAGAATGAAAATAAATGTTAAATTGATCAGCTATCACACATGAGGTGGAAAACATAGTTCCTATAAGTTCTCCATCCATCTTCGGCCCCTTTTAAAGTGAACACAGAAACACTCACTGTAGACTCATACCAGATATTTCTGAAGATGTCAAGCTTTTGAAAACATACTGTCAACATGCGTCATAGAACACAATGTGTTCAGTGAACTACTTGGACTGTAATAAATATTAGTTATTGGTATTTAATACCTGTCCAAAAAACCGGTCACCAAAACAAAGACACACTAAAATTTTGTTGGCATACATTTGCTGTGGCGTTGTGTGGATAAACTTCTGCAATGTCACATGAACGAAGGATGAGGTGGCCAATCAATCCCGAAAGGATGTCTCCTGCTCCTTTAAACGTGTTCAATATTTGAGCCTGATGAATCATATTATCTTGTCACCTATTGATGGTATAGCATGGTCATTCAGTATATTCAAATAGTCAAATGTCCTCCTTCTTTGGACACATAATGTTGCTGAAACCAAGTTTATGGCACTGCAACCTCTTGTACAGTAGGTACTAGGCATGATGGGTGTATTACTTCATCTGCCTCTCTTGTTACCCTGATGCGCCCATCACTTTTGAAGACAGTAAATCTGGATTCATCAGACAACATAACATTCTATCCATCTCTCCAGATTCCAATCTTTATGGCAAACTGAAGCATTTCTCTGAATATTCTCACTAATTAGTGGTTTTCTTATGGCTATACAGCAATTCAGTCCCAATCCCTTTTCTTCAATATTTGTTTGTGTTAGGATGTTCAGGTAAAAAGGTATTAAGAAACTTTGACTGCTATTGACTAAACATCAGTAGCAGCAAAGTTGTAGTGTTTTTTTCATGCTGCTGGGGTAGAATTATAATTTTTCCAGTTAATATCTGGAGCCTGTTTACAATTAATCCAAAGAATTTCTTTGTTTTTTCCTATATGATATGTATTTTGTGACAAACATGAACATTAAAATTTCCAGATACTATGCAATTGATTCAGGATTAGACAGATAAATTAGAAATACATTTTGACATTTGGTCTTGGGAATAGTTTGGAAATAAATTTTTTTATGTCCTGTTTATTTTTCCAAACCAATAATTACAGGAAGTGTAGGATACTGAGTATAAAACAAGATATCCTACACATATTTAAGTATATGCTCATGAGAATAAAAGTGCTAAATACACTAAAGATTAACACCTTTCATCAAGATTAATTGAGCATTCTACTATGCATCACATTCTGTCATGATGCACAGGTACTGGTGTTCAGTTAGTAGATCTTGTCATCATCAGTTCTTTATAATTGTCATTCAGGTCTTTCCATACAAGCTAAGCATTTTGATTTTGACTGCAGCAAAAGAGTTTAACTCTGCTATGTCTTTAACTCCCAGATCTGAGTTTAGACATTAGGGAAATTACAAGTAGGTAACAAAATGTTGTTTGTTTTTTTGTTTTGTTTTTTGGTTACATTGCAAGCATTTACTGGGATAAACTGGTTTCTTAAAATGAAAACAATTTTTTTTATCATCCTCATTATTAAGAATGATAAATGTATAAAACAGTCCCAGGAAGTACTTATTTTTTGTCAACAAAATATTTGTTGCCATCAGTTAATTTTTTAGTCTTCCCAAAAACACCCAACAGTATCTTCACATACGATTTATTTATTTGTAGCCCGTCATTGCTCACAAAACACCTTTTCTGAGCATGTGGGTGTGCATTTTAGTGCACATGTCTAAGCAGCCATGCTTCACTGCTTTGCTAATGTACTGATGGAAGGGAGTCCTTGGCGATCCTGTTTATCTCTGTATCCCACATGCCTCCGGTGGCTCTGACCTCCGTTAATGCACACATACAGACACCGCTGCTGACACACCACCTTCTTTTTCCAGCCACATCGATTACTGTCAGCCAATACCTGGACTTCCTTTAGTCTGCATCATCAGGTTTCAGGAAGTGATGATAAATGAACAGCACTATCTGCCAAGACTGCCGGTCATGGTTAAACGACTCCAAAATCGAGACCTTCTCTGACTTTTGCGACTTCTTTTGAGGAAATATGGGCATCTTGGAAAAATAAATACTGAATATTATAAAATAAGGAAGGAACTAAGCAACAAAGCGCCACTGTGTTTACAAATAAAATCAAGAAAAATACCCTCTAATAATAAACATATCAGACTTGTTATAAGGTGCAAATAAAATAAAGTGCTTTCATAAGAAAGCATTTCAAAATGACTGGGATTAACATACTTAACAGCAAATATCAGCATGGAAGCCAAAGCAAGCTGAGTACATTTACATAATCCAAAATACATGTAGGGAGACCAGAGATTATGGGACAAGAGTGTAAAACTCAGAGTTAAGGTCAAAGATGTAGATTTTCATAAAATATGTCACATATTCTTTATCCACATGTAACTTAAATGGAAATTTCTTTATTTACACATTCATTACCTGCTAAACCACATTTTCTACCACCTTAAAATAAAACATGCACTGGTGAGCACAACTCTCTTACTTAATATGAATCCCATAATCTATTGTAGAAGTCAAGGTCAAGGCATTGAAATATATACGATTTTACATGAAGAAAACAATACAAGAAAGGCTGCCAGGAAAAGGCTCCATAGAGGATGGAGCTGTCCATCAAGATGGTTGGCATCCTCACTTTTCTGATAGGTACACAAGCTGAGAAGATGAGTGTGTGTTAGTTAGAGTATATGTACTGGTAGATATGTTCCAGAATTAGAGAAATGTTACTGATATGATAAAATGTAAAGTAGTAGGAGTTTCTAGCAGAAAATTCACTCTCTGAGCATACCAAAAGTAAGCTTTTGCTAGACAGCAGAGAGAAAAATATTAGCATGAATTACACTGATGGAGTGATGCGACAATCGAAAGAAAACAACAGAGTAAGTCTGGGTTCTGGTCACTTCTTATTTCTGTAGTTTGGATTAATTCACGACAAACCTATTCACCAAAAATAATGAATCATAGAGTCATCTGTCCTGAGAAATGCACTTGCGTTTTGATATGATGATTAAAAGTGATTTTCTATAATCTACTCATGTGCTTAATTAAAAAGTTGTGGCCTAACCCTACCCAGAATTAAAAACATGTTAAACTCAAACCAGAGGTTTTTGTTGCCACATACAAAATTTTACAATTGTCCAAGTTCTTATTTTTTTAGAGTTTAAATTTAAAATTTATGACAAGGCTTTCATTGATGTATTTCTTTAATCAGAAATGAAGTATCTAATGCAAGACTTAGTATTGAGCCTTAGTATTAAGTTTGGCATTAAAACAGAACATTAACAAAAATCTGTAGAGACTGGAGCTTTAACTGAGAATTTTTTTTAAGTAAACTTGCAATATTGCAGAATTATTGTGTATTGTGCTGACATCATAGGTTCCAATTAACATTTTCGCTAATCTCCTCTTTCATCTTTTTTATCATGCTACCGCACCAGTTTCCATCAGCGTAAGGATATGCGTCAGTAAATCACAAATTATATTTTAACAGAAAAAAAAAATAGCGCATGGAGATCTTGAATGCCACCTATGGAATATGGCAAACAACTTCTTTTGTAACATTCGATATTACACATACTGAATATGATGAAGATATTTTTCCAACATTACGTAAAGTATTCTGTTTACATTACTAAAATGGGAAAATATGTAAATATTAATACTGTTAGTATTAATGTTGATAACATTAGAAGTATTAAGTTATAATTTTGCTACAAAAATTATGCTTATTGATGTGAGGATTCAACATTTTACCACTTTAATATAAACCAAACCAAAAATATGTATTATTCCCATTCATTGTTTTTAAATAACCCAGGCCACCATGTCTACTTAAATCTGTTAATAAAATGCAACAATGGTCTTTCGTTATCATTAATATTATTATTTCATTTTTGGTTTTATAGATTGTCTGTTTTTCAATCATCTGTTGGATTTTGTAATTTTTGTGTGTGATAAATGTAGGAGGTTATGTGCTTCTATGAGCTTCAAATATCAAAATACCATCTATTTAAAAAAAATGATAGATGACTTTATCTGTGAAGCAAAAGTGCTTCGCAGATAAAGTCACTGAACCCTACCTGTCACTTGGAGGCACTGGGGAAGGAGTGAGTGGTGACGTAGCTCCAGAACCTCTAGGCTTGTTAACTTTGGCATACAGCCTATCAATGGGGTCATCATCGGGGAGAACTCCAGCATCTTTAACATGCTTCCCATGTCCTGGGAAGCTGGGAGGGCCCTGTGGCGAAGGCGAGCGGGCATGAGCGTGCTGAACTGAACTGTAGAGAGGTGACTGCGGCAGCGGCGGTGGCCCTGAACCCATCTCTCGGTCCCTGAAGGACTGTATCCTGGCATAGTTTGGGTCGGCATCGTCATCCTCGAAGTGTGGATATGCTGCACTACCACCGCCACCCTGCTGGTCTCTGGGCAGTTTTTCCTGCAGCTCAGGATGAACAGCTTCAATCCTTAAAGAGAAACAAAGGAACAATTACTCCCTGTTACAGGGCAACCGTAAGTAATTAAGTAGGCTACTAATAATTCACAAACAAGAACTGTCACAGAGAAAGAGCGTTAACAAAAGCGTGCAGCGGAACAAAGTTGTTAGCAGGGAAACAGTAGAAAATCCTGTGATCAAAGAACAATGTGTGATAAGTTTGCTAATCATATTTTAGAGAAGGTTCCTTACCTTTCTCTCTCTTCTCTCATCCTTTCAAGCTCCAGGTCACTCAGAACATCTGATTTTTGTCGTTGCACAGCGGCCTTTGCCTCCTTCTTTTCCTCCTTTTTCTTTCCAAATCTGGACACAAATAGAAAGTGAAATACATAAACATGTAGACAAAAAAAATCATTTTATTATAGATGTCATATGATGTCAATAATAAAAGAGATGTTTTTCTGCTTTTGCAAGTCAATTATGATCAACAAACTGTATTTTTTTTTTTTTTTTGCCAAAACCCAAGTAAATCAACTGATTTACTCAAATTTCTATTTGAGTAAACTGTTGAAGAGCTGTCAAGTTGTGTGTTAACAGCCCTTCTCTGGTCCTGCCACAAGTTCTCTCAGGTTCTCAGATCTCTGGGCTTTGACTGGTCCACTCCAGAACATCCACCTTGTTGTCTCTAAGCCCTTTCTGAGAAGGTCTAGCTGGATGAGTCAGGTCATTGTCTTGCTGGAAATCAAATGTTCTCTGAAACCGCAGTTCTTTTGCAGATGGAAACAAATTGTCGTCCAGGACTTCTGCCAAACAAAACGTCTTGTCTGATGGCCAAAAAGCTCTTTTTTGGTCTCATTAAACTAAAATAAATTTCTTCCCTTTGGCTGAACAGTCTAGTGTCCTTTCAGTGGGATATTAGTTTTGCTAAACATGTATTTAAATTTTAGAATTAAAAATAGAAGCTGCACATTTTAGAACCTTGGTTGCCTAAGCTGTATTTCCTGCTAAAGTTTTCTAATTTTTGAAACAAAAGTTTATACAAATCTTATTATCTTTATAAGCTCAGGTCTTGGGAGGAAATGTGTCATTCTAATCTCATTGAAAGTTCTGCATTTTGTAATTCAAAAGTTCAAATGTACAACATGCTTTAATGCTCTGCTTGAATGTATCTTTAAAAAGCTGAAGCTTATTAAAGTTTAGAGCACAGCTACGCAGCGGGTGCGACATACTGAATTGAGCCAGTCAAACCTGCTAAATAGTTAATATGTCCAACACGCCAACCGTGACCTTATAACATAGCTAATGTTTTATTTATCAAGTGAATATATTGATGAATTATCCTTCTGTCTACATTTCTGCTATGTAATACCGTGGACATTTTTGAAGTATTGCTCCCCCTGCTTATGTATTATTTAAAAGCAAATCCAGTGCTACATTACACTGGGACTGGCTTGTTGTTTTGGTTTTAATAAAAACAAAAGTGAACTTTGAATACTGGGGTAATAGGTTTCTTTGAAATGCCTAATGTGGACTGGGGGGTAAAGCCTATTTACCACCCATGGAGGAGTGGCTCCATGGGCAATGAAGGGCTCCAATCATCTGTGTGTATTAGCAGCATGTGTGTGTATTTGCCACACAGGGGACAAGCCTTACTTTAATTACAGCTACCTACAGAGGCTTACCCTTTCTTTCAAATCTCTCCTCCCTGCACTTACCACTCCTTTTGCCACGGTTCCTTTTCAAAATTTTCACTTCTTTATAGCAGAGCTGTTTCTTTTCGCTCACTTTCTTCACTTTACCTTTTTCCCAAGTGTACATTAACTCACTTTTAACAAATCTTCCAACTCTTTATCAAGTTTTCCTCTCTTGATCTTTACCCTGAACCTCTCTAGGGTTGAGATACCTACCACGATTGAAAATTTGTACCTGCAAAATATGCAAAAGTATCAATGGCATATTGCAATATTCCCCCTCTATAGCAACTAAACACATCAATGTTAGTTGGGATTCACGGCTGCTGTAGAAAGAATAAAATAATGTATCACTGCTTTTACAGTTTAACAAGAATTCACCAGTTTAGTCAGATTGTGCAACACATTTTGGGGATTAGAATTTATAGTTTGACTGTAATCTTGTCTTCCTTCTCCAATTAGTAGAAGCTTTTTTTTTTCTTTTTTTTTTACTTTTAACCTAGCAGTCAGTTATACATAAATAATAATAAAACACATTCAAGCACTTTACTTTTGTGAGTCTAGTTCCCTTCCTAGGACAGTCTTTCTGAAAACTGTCTTTCTGATCTTGTTGATCCTACTGATGTCCTTTGCCTTCAGGCTGCTGCCTCAGCTGACAGCAGACATGGTGGCACTGGAAACCAAAGACTCAGAACATTTGCAACAGCTTCCAACAAATTCTAAGTTACCCGAGTCGTCCAGTTTATAATCCAAATACATCACCAAGAATTGTTCACCCTGTCTACTGTGAACCTGGCCCTTCTCAAGTCCACAAACAGTTCTTTTGTTTTTGCCCCAATGGGCTCTAAGTGGTTTTTAACAAATATTGGTGGACAGAAGTTGTTCATCCTATTATCACTTATGAGCCTAACTACGCAGGGTCATCAGGACTTTTCCGTAAATGGCAGGTGATTTCACCAGTAGCTGAAATCACTAGTGTAGAAAGTACAGAGGAAAGGATAGGGAACATAAAAATCACAGAATGGGGCTCACAGATGCTGGGGTACTTGTTGTGTAGAGGAACCTTCAGTAAGGTCAGTAGCTAAAAACCTCCAAAGTTCACATGTTTGCTAAGGATAAGTCATTCCTGCAAAATCCACAACTCAATTCAATATGCAGGGTTTCCTTGAATTATTTTCAATTAACTAATGCTGAATTTGTACTGTACTATAATTTGAACTGATGTAGACTGTATGTGGCTGGATTTAAATCTGACCATATGTCTGGACTGCATATGATTGAATTGGAATGATTTGAATTTGACGCGGACTAGCGTAGATTCGTTAAAACTGTCATCTGAATTGGTTTGTGATGATATTTGTGGCAAAAAAGTATCAAATAAAGGAAGTGGATCAAACTAAAAACAATACAACATGATAATGCAATCACACTGCTGATGAGAGATAACAGAGGGAATACTAAAACCAGTTTAAGTTCTCAAATAGGAAACTGAAAGCCAGATAATGACTTTTTACTGCAGTGTTATGAACGATCAGTTTCTGCTGAGGTTTCAGATGCTACAGCCAAAATTTGGGATTAAAAGCATGAATCCCAAAACCTTCACTGTCTTATGTGAACAATTCAGGATAGTGGTGGCAGTAGTAAATCGATGTACAGAGTGCTTTCTTGGCAAGGTTGAAGCCCAATAATGCTGATCAATGATCATTCGAATGCCACCGCCTATCTGATTATTGTTGCTGATCATGGCTGTCGTCTTGTGGTGACCATTTACCTTATTGTATGTGTATAGTATGACGATAAACCTGAAGGCTCTGGTGGTTGGGTTAGTGTTTCTGTGACAGTTTGTTCAGTTATTGTAATTATTCATTGTTCTAAGAAAAAAAACAATATCCTCTTCTTGAAGTCTGTCCTTATTTCTGGACTTTTTGTATTCTGCAGCATTTACTGTGTTTGAACACAACATCACACAGTAAACAGATTTCACCTAAGGTACTAGATATTAAAATATTAACCATTGTCTAAAATGTCTTTTTTTAGCCATTACTGCTTCTTCCATCAACTTTTTTCCTTTTGTTTTTGAAAAAGTGTTTGTGACGGGAGGCTTTGGATAATAAAATCATGTGATCTTTTGCTTTGAAAGTTGTGAAACTTTATTACCTGAAAAGTGTACGTTTAGACAAACAAAACAAAAAACATTATTGTTATAAAATGATCCAAAACCCATGTTTGGGTCCATTGTAGTTAGCTGTATTTTGTACTACAGTGGACCCCTGGTATTCAAGGCGTTGGTATCAAGGTAAAATCCTCTAATATGTGGGACTCCCATCAAAATGCTTATTGTGAACCAATGTAATAGTACAAATACCAAAAATACCTTAATATGCATTAATACACCCAGTAGAACTCTGTCTAAATGCCATCGGAAAACTAACATCCACACTTATCCTCATCTCCACTATATCAGCATCAGCCAAGAAATTTGGTTCTGATAGGAACATGGCAGTATTAAACAAAATGTCAATAATATATTTTTTTCATTTTTTTTTTTTGCTTTTCATTTAAAAAATTACCTGGCACTCTTCTTTAGTTGAGAAATCTTCCTGTCTGAAATCTAATTTTATTCCAATTTGATTATTGTAATTTGAACTGTTGCTAACAGTTCTGGCCTTTGTAATGGGCATTGAGGACAATGCTTGGATCTCTTCTGATAATGTTGCTCATGTCCGGTTCTGGGAAACTTTTCATATTCCTATTTGTTAACTGCTGGGAACACTGGCTTTGACCTGAAATGAATATATGTCTCAGCAGGAAAAATATATAATTCTTGTCATGTTTGCTTTTTTTGAATAATTTCTTGAAGTTGTTAGAGCTGCCTGACAGCAGGTCCAGTTTAAATATTCCTTCATTTCAAACATCTTTTGTCCAACAAGAACTATTATTTAAATCACATACGATTAGCTAGACGTAACCACTGCACAAGTCTATGCGAAAGAAGTGACTCAGGACAGACTAATTCACCTGTGGTTTTCATTTTCAAGTTCTTTTATTTCTCTCAGTTTAAATGACGGATTAAATGCGAGGGCAGAGAGGGGGAGAAGTGGTCATACAGAAATGAACCAAAATTAAAAATGATTAAAAAACAACCACTTCTAGCACAACAAGACCATCCAGAACAAATTTACACGTGAGAACATCATGGCTCAAACACCATTTCACAAGGAATATGAGAGTAAGATTAACAGATGATTAGCAGCCAGTTAGGAAGAATTTATTACCTCTTGTCCTGTCATTAGAGGGAACAGAGCGGTGACTAATGAATACTAATAAGCTAAAACCACAATCTGCGTAGAAGGCTTTTTATAAGGGGAAAAACATTTAACCAAGCTTCTTAGCGCCTCTCCCAGCAGAAGAAAATGACATGACAAAGAAATATTTAATGACTAACCTGTATTTTTCCTAAATACTTACTAAACTAGAAAAGAAAAGAATTAAAGGATATAGTGTACTATCAATATCAATATAAAAATGTCCAAATAACTTAAAAAATAACAATTACATATTTTTGTAAAGTGTATTAGGATGAAAAAAAATCTGAATATTCAAAGAAGTACTTTTATGGTTCCCTGCAGTTCAAGCTTTAACAGCAAATAAAACTAATATAGAGTGAAAACGATTAATCACATTAATCATGATGAATCAGTTATTGAGATAATCGTCAACTAATTTAGCAATCGATTAACCATTAACTGGAGTATGCTGACTCAAAAAAAGGCAATTGCTTGAGTCTGCATTCTCAAAATATACAGACTGAATCAGTCAGAGCAGCAATTTTTATTATAAATTTTTATTAATTAATAATAAATAATAATTTTTATTATTTATTATTATTATTATTTTTATTATTATTTATTATAAATAATAATAAAAATTATTATTTATTAATAATAAATAATAATTTTTATTATTTATTATTAATTGGTTTTATTTTGTAACCAGGTTGTTGTGTATTGCAGATTTCTGCCCAGGTCCCTCTTGAAAATGAGATCCAGATCTCAATGGGGTTTACCTGGTTAAATAAAGGAATTAAATAAAAAAAAAAAAATAAGCCAAACTGTACAAAAGATATATACATTTGTCATTTAAGATAGTAAAAAAAAAAAAAAACTTCTTTGTCTGTATAAGAAGGTTTTTACAGAGTCGTGAAGTTCTGCCCAGTTCTAGCTTCACCTGGTACAAATTTCTTTCTTAAAAAAAATAAATCTGCTATTACACTGTGATAATGTTAAGCTAAGTAGAAAGGACTGAGCTTTTAAAATGATGATGTTGAGATTTTTTTTAGCCGCAGATGCACCCTTTGCTACAAAAGGATCAAGCATTCACTAAAGGAATGCTACTTTATTGCATTTTAGGAAATAAAATCTTTATTTTCTTATTTCATATGTAAAATGAATGGTTTATTTGCAACCTTTGGTGTATTTCTAATATTGTATAATTGGTTAAATGAAAAAATTTTCAGAATTTGCCCAATTCTTTATCTGAATAATCGATTGTCAGAATAATCGATTACTAAACAATCATTAGCTGCAGCTCTAAACTTACACAAACAGTAAGAAATTTAACAGTCAAGCAAACAGGTCTACTTTAAACCTTGCAAAAAACATGCAAATAGATATGAATACTTAGCACACAAAGAACTGACAAATGTGCTTCTCTGATTCGTGGATGAGGAGAAAACTCACTAACAAGGAAAATTAGCAGGAACATCTGTGACTCTCACTTCAACCATTATGTTTATTCTCGTCCCCTTCTCTCCTTCCCTAGTTCTGCTGCTGCTTAGACACGCCCTGAATTGCTATCATTGGCAAATGGATCCCAAGGGAATGGGTGATTGACAGACGCGTTGCGATGCAGAGCACATGTGCGCACACCCATACACACAAACGCAGATGACTGGCAGGCGCGACATCAGACTGTGACATCCCAATGACTTCCTGTCACCATGTTTGATTGGCATAGTCCTTCCTCTGTTTCAAACATGTGCTCTGTCATTATTAGGCGACAACAGGCAAAGGTTGGTTGGAGGAAAGCAGATGATCCAGATGCGTTCCTTAAAGTTTCTACATATTGTGAAGGGAGAGAATTTTGAGAGATCTTGGTTCATGTTTTATCCATTTTTAAAAGTATAAACACAAATGTAAAACAAATTTAAAGCTTATATTTCTTTAGTGGTTAGGCTTTAATATGGAACATGCATGAACTACAGAAAGTACGGAAGTGATGAACAAATGGAAGGAAGCATAGAAGTGTAGATAAATAGATGGATGCTTCAGCAGATGGATGAATCAACAGCAGGAAATGTTCTGATTTCTGAATATTTTGGTGTTCACAAATCACAGGCAGAAGTGGGTAGTGACCAGTTACATTCACCTGAGAAATTTAATGGTGACTCTAACCACCTCTGACCACAAAGTTCATCCTCTATTATCATTTAACAACAGGTGGCAAGTTTCTGAGTGAGTTCATCTCTGATTTTTCTGCAAAATTATCTTCCACAGAAAAAAAAAAAAATCCATGAATAGGTGAACTTGCAAATACTAAATCACAAATAAGCGAGACTTCATATTCCAGACTTTTCTAAACATTTACTCAAACCTAGGATCCAAGACCATATCTTGAAGACTGATCCAAAACTGGAAACTATTTACATCAAATGCCAGACTTTTCCATGATTCTATCCAGACTGAAAAACACAATTTAAATATAGTTTAAGTATTTTATGCACTTCTCCATACCCATGTAGATTCTAAATCTATCCTTATTCTGATAGTAAGGACATTTACATTTTTGTTTTCTATAATTAACCTCACCTCACTTCAAGTAACAAGACAAAGTGTATTTTTTCCTGGATAATAATTTTACCCAAATAAGACTTATTCTGTGCAAGCAATAGCAACTTTTATGTAAATAAAAATACCAAACAAAGATAATTCATTTGTTTCCTAATATAGACAGATTCCAAAAGATTATAGAACTGAGGTGACAATGTACAATAAGATTTTTTTTATATATATTTTTTTTATTTTATATTGAGGGTACAAAGAATTAGCCAGAAAAGCAATGATTTTCTCTTAGGAAAGGTTTCATATTTTTCTCAGTGCTAAAACCACCACTTACATTTAGCCAAGCCATATCTGCACCTGCAACAGTTACACTAATGCGGCACCTTGAGGTGTTAAAACACCAAGAGACATCTTAGTTCAAACACAAAGAGGATAAGCAATCACAAAATATTCATCAAATGATGAGTACTGCACCATCAACGAAAGGCCATTTTCTGCCATCACCATTTTCATCTATCTACCACACACATGTTCAAAAACACAGAGACATACAGTATCTACAGACTTGGGCTAATATGCCTCACATGAAGCTCAACCATTACGCGGCCCACAATAGAGCTAGTCAGTCCTAATGGGCCCCACCGTGGTGATGGGCTAATAGTCCCAACGATGGAGCACTTTAAGTCTAACAGAGGTGCTGCATTAGGACTGGTAGAAGAGAGTACAAATAGTGGGTGAGGAGCTAGAAGGAAAAATAAATGGTAGAATGTTAGAGAAAGTATAATTAGAGTCACCAATGAGAGGAAAAGAAAGAGAGCAGAGTCAAGGCTCAAAGGCTCCTTTGCTTGGTGGCTTCATTCGTAATTATGCCGCTTTCTGGGTTTTAAGTGTAGCTGAGCCAGTGGCACAAAAACATACAGATATGAACATGCAAAAATAATAATAATAAAAGAGTGACAGAGTGAGCTGTAAGAGCAGCAGTGCTTGATTATATTCTAGCAGGAGACCAAGCATTCATTATCATAGATTCATCATAAATTTGCACTATTTTAAAGCCGAAAATGAGCAGCGGGCACAGATATTTGCAATACATTGCAACAACACAATGCCCTGGCAGGAGCGGTGGCCATCCGTTTATCATTGCTGCCAGACCTTGTCCTTTCCAAGTCTAGGCCATATTATAATTTGTACAGAGGACTCTCTATTTCATTGTGCCTTTCATGTCCACCGAAATGCATGAGTAAATTATTAATGTAATATCTGATTAACTAAAATACAACTAAGAAATGTATAAAAACTTAAACTTTTAATCTGAACTAAACAGGAAAAGAATTGTAAAAGGGTCATATAATTGTAGCACAGTTTGGAGAGTGCAAAAACAAACCTCCCATCCCATGAGCAAACTATATAACAACCATCTGACTGTGTGACCAATCATGTTTAATCATCATATGAATATTCATCATGGTGGGATGGTTACCATGGAGCGAGCACACACACACACACACACACACACAAATACACATGCAGATGATGGGCATATCTGATTGGCAGGTGGCGACACTTCAGATGACAGAGCCAGCTGTCCACATTAAAGGGCATTTCAAACAAACATTTGGAGTCTGACTTTCATGGCTCAGTTGAAAATTTGAGTTGTGAACCTTTTATACAATAATGTGAAATTATCCAACCTTCCTGAATTTTTTACTTTTTATTTATTTATTTATTTTTTTTCCCCAGCCTGTTTAAGGTCATGCCACAAGATCTTAATTGAATTTAAGTCTGTACTTTGACTCTGGTGTGCCTTGGATCATTGTTATGCTGAATAACTAGAACTTTAAGTCACCAACAGATTGCTGGACATTTTTCAGGATTTTGTGCTACAGAGCAACATTCATGGTTCCATCGGTTTGTCTGTGTCCTGAAGAAGTCCCAGACTTTTCATGATTGACACGTCCATTGAATCAGAGCTAATAAAATATCACAGTGGGAGTAATTGCTTTTTTTTTTTTTTTAAGGATACTTAGGATAGCTTTTTTCTCTTAAAACTGAATAGCAACAAATCTTAAAACAAATTTTTGTGCTTATTCATGTTATCTTGGTTTGATATAAAACTTGCCTATTTATGTATAAAAAATATCAAGAAAATATAAGAAATCTGTAAAGTGGTGAACACTTGTACGATTTTGAGTTCCTTTACCTTTAACTTAGGAAATGTAAATAAGAAAAAAACCTGCTTCCTGGGTGTTACTGTAAACAAACAGAAATAGATGTCATCATTGCAAATATAACAGCTGCGTTTTAGCATATATTCCAATAAGACCAAGTACAATTGAGTAAGGTTGAGTAATCCATACTGCCACCCCTCCAGACGATTAGGCCAAACAAAGGTGCCCTCAGATGAATATGACAAATCAGCAGCTCTGCCTGGATTGAACTATACTGAATAGGTCCAATTTGCTTTCTCAGTCTACCACCATTACATGCAATCAAATGCAGATATAGGAGCAGGAGCTGAGGGGAGCAGATGGAGAAGAAAAATTGGAATGATGCAAAGATTAGGAGAGGTGGGTGCTGACAGACGGGGGGGGGGGGCGGTGAGGTATGATACCAAAATATGACTAGAGAAGAGAGGAGGATTGAAAGGTTGAGACTATCAGTAGGCTCCTATCGAGACACTCTTATGGTGATGAGTGATGAGGTGTAGAGGAAAGGTCTAAAAATATCACTGGATGTCGTAAATGGTTTCTTACAGTGCATGTGGGTGAGTGTGATGGGAAAACAGGGAGTCAGGAGAAAAGATGGAGGTGTATGTTCGAAGACGGAAATGCCATTTATGCATGTAGCATGAGAAAACGGTCATCAACAAAAGTGGTTGGTGGTGCTGCCATAACCTATTTTGAACTCTGGAGCACTTAAAACCTCCTAAGATGATAAGCTTTAAGTGAGGGGAGTGAAGAAATACACCTCATGGTGCATCAAGTAATTCAACTAGATTAAAGAGAAAAAAATGAATGCAGGGAGGACCAATATATACTATACATTAGTGGTGCACAAATCACACACACACAAAAAAAAACATCTGAGGCCTCAACAGAAAGTCTTTATGTGTTATAAAGTTTACTTTCTTGCTTATAAAATGGAGATAATAAACAATTAAGTTGCAACATTTAAACTGAATATTTCTATTTCTTCACTTTACGGCTGATCTTTTTTTTTTTTTTTTTTTTTGTCATTTTAGGATTATAATCCAACTCAGGCGTCTGCAAACTTTACAGTCCAAAGGTATGTTTTCACCAAATGTCACATGGGATTATGAAAGAAGAAAACTTGTTTTTAGGTCTTACAATAAATAAAATCATATGTTGTTAGAAAAAAAGAGGATGATATTTCCTTTTATGGGATGGTTTGGGAAAATAATGCAACTAAAAAGGCACATAGATTCTCACCTAATGGGATGAAAAGTAGCATCTTTTAGGAAAAGGATAACTTGTTCTTGTTATTAGTATTTAAAAATATTAGTTGGTAGCCTGTGTGGAAGATCCAAAAAGCAACTTGAGGCACTGGTGCAGCAGGTTGCAGACCCCTGATCTAACCTTTTACAACATTATACATTGGGAAATGTAAAAAATGAAAAAAAATAATGAAAAAATGGCTATAGTAGTATAAAACTGGTGTCACAATAAAGGTATGTTTAAAATGTTTTCTTAAGGGTCCTTAAATGAGCTTTTAACTCATGATAAACTCCTGGTTTATGTCTGATGTCTTTGACTAACATGCAGCCATTTTTTGCACCCAATTTTTATAAGTCACACTTTATTTGCGTGAGCATGGCTGGCAAAACTGAACTGTATTTTTCACTCTTTGCAATGACAGTCACAAAAAAAAAAAAAGCAGCTGCAGCGTCCTATCAGCGTGATGTGACCAGAACTGCAAGCTGCACTCAGCTGAAACATGTGTTATTGAATTTCGTGATGAACAAAGTGAGAAAACTTGTGATAAAACTGCAAATAGGACTTTCTGTCAACAATGGCTTTCCATTTCCCAAAAAGACCAGATGTACAGCGGGTACAGCTAATACGTGTCCTATCAATCGGTTCAGCCATTCTAAGCTATGGGTCTCTGCAGCTTATTTAGAGTTGCCAGGCACATCTCTGCTATCTCTCCGATCAATGCTCCCCTTCTGTGACCTGTCAGGTTATGAGGAAGGCCATGTTTCGGTCAGTATGCAGCTTCAGAATTTTTAAAGCTCAGAATATGAATGAGAGAAACTATAGAAAGAAGCAAACTGTTATAGAAAAGCGCATGAAAACTTATTCAATTAAACTAAATTTGCTCGCATTAGTTTAATTGTCCAATATTTCACTTTAAATAACATGTAATTTTGAGATGAAAACACTGTGATAAAAAGGGACTTTGAAATCTGGAAGTGTTTTTCTGTGTTCTGGTTCAAACGGATTGCTTTTGAAAGCCTGTTTTGAAAGACTGCAGCTATATTTTGAGTATCAAATTGCATGCAAGTGTTTTTCTTAAGATCGGTATCTATATAATGGTCATGTGAAAATCCACTTCAAAAACTACCACAGTGAAGAAAAGAAACAGAAAAACTGTTATGGGGTAGTTTTTTTTTTTTTTTTTTAGTTGAAAGCGCAAACTGTTCATTGAAACACTCTGCTCCATTCACGCTGTGTTTCTATGAAGGCTGCATTCACACTGCGAGATAGTGTTAAAGTTAATAACACAAAATAGCTCCCGCAGATAATTTTCACCACCTCTTAAGGAAACTGGGGCACCACTAAGAGTAGTTCGCCTGTACCTGGGAGCAAAAGATAAAGCTTGACAAGGGAAAAAAAGACCTCTGCATTTATGTCGTCTCTTTAGTGTGAGGCAGAGGAAACTGTGCACGTAGTTTTCAGTGACAGACTTTATGGATACGATTTTCACATTAAGAATAGATTTGCTGTCAGCTGGAGTGAGCTTGCTGCATTGAGCACACCTCTGACATACAGTCCAGTAAATAAAAACATTCTCCTGAAGAGTCCTTTGTGTTGAACAACACCCAAAAGTTGAGAAAATTTAAAGGGGAACGACAGGGCATGGTCCTTGCAAGGTTGGAACTCTGAAACCAGAAGTTTAAATCTATTGTGGGAACAGATTGCTCAACAACTTCAAAATCGGTCAGCATAATGTCACCCACGCACATTTCCACCCCCATTTCCCTGCTAGACTTAAATGTAAGCTCATATAAAAAAGGGATGCAGTGTTTTTCTATGAACTATCTACACTAAGACTAGATAACAAGGTGAGAAATAAATTTTAACTAAGAAAAAAAATAGCGAGCGAGAAAGAAGTAAGTCAGTTATGCTTGACTTTTACAAACTGAAATAGATGTGTTGTGGGATAAGACATGTTTTGGTTCAGCTAACAAATTAAGTCACTTAACTTTTTGTTAGTTTTTTTCATTTTTCTTAAGAAAGCATTTAAACTGCATAAACAAACACAACAAACCAACTAGGTCAAACATTAAGAAACTATCCAGTCAACCATCTCTGAACAAAACAGAACCAACAAGAAATTGCAACTCAGAGATCCTTTGCAACTCCAACAAAAAAAAAAAAAAAAAAACTAACGATGGTATAGTCAAAGTAATCTAAAGTAACAAAAAGAAAACATGATCCATGCCTTCTGGAGATCTGTACCTTGCTCAAAAGACATTTAAATGTTGAGAGAGAGCGCAAATGATCAATCTTCATCCCTGTGACAGGTGATTGACCGGTCTACCACCTGAGCCAGAGATCTCTTTAAGGCTGGAAAAAAGGAAAGAAGTGCTGTCAAATGAAAAAAAATCCAGCCACTCACCTCAGAAGAGCAAAGCCTATTTTCTTGCCCTTCTTTTCTGTTTCCTCTGTCTCTTCTGCTTTCTTCTTCTCCTTTTCTTTCCCTTTCCCTTTATTCTTTTCCTTCTTCTTGGTTTTCTCTTTCTTTTTCTTCTCTTTTTTGGTTTTCTCTTCTGTTTGATCAGCGAGTCCCTGGCGGGATGAACTACTAGCAGGAGTGTCACGGCCTGAACTCAACTCTGAACCTTCATCTGCAGGATTTAACAGAAGGAGAAAAAGACAGAGACAGACGTGAGTGGATTGAAGAACACTGGAAACAGCAGAAAACGTTGTTTACACTTCAGCAGTTTTGCTTGTATTATGCCCCACATAATCCCACAGAGTGACAGAAAACAATCAAGGCCATGTAATGGTTACCACAGCAAACACAACAATAAACAATTCAAAGAAAAACTGATTTGCACTCAAGTTTCTTCACTCCACATCTTGACGGGACATTTATCAACCTCACAGTGAACTAATTAACTCAAAGAAATAAGAACCCAAAGAGGTTCAAAGAATAAACTACAACGCCTCATTAATTCATCAACAGGCTGAAGCTCTGGTCGTGCATAACAATGATCCCTCACACAAACACACACTAAAACACACCGACTATTCATCAGACGGAAAAAGATGACCAAACTCAAATTAGATACTTCAAATTGGATCTAATTTTGTGTGGATATTAACTTCAGGTTTAATTACGAAGACTGTCTGTTTGTAGACTGTAACTGTGTGTGTCATTCTTGTGAGTTCATGTGTTTTTCTTGAAGAAGTGTGAAACTCTGAAAGATTTTAATGACCAAATGTGTGATCCATTTAAATCTAAAATCAGTGGTGGGCAGTGCTAACTGGAAAGTTAGTTATGCTAACCCTAAAGCACTAATCATAAACATTAGTTAGCACATATAACACATGTCAAAGACACAACATGTGTTATATTGACCTCTACAGCGAAATGAAAATACTGTATAAAAAACAACAATACAGAAAGTTGACTTTACATCATAAAATTGGCTTCTGTCAAAATCTTCTACCCTTTCTGACACTAAGGCTCCAAACTGCATCACGCCCCAACTCACTTCTTGCTTCCCATGCAGACTTTGATATTTTTTGGAGTCAGAGATGTTCAAAGAAAAGCATCTCAGATTATGAGATGTTCATTAATTTTAAAGAAATTAATGAATTTCAAAGAAATTAATGAATTTCAAAGAAATTTATGAATTTCAAAGAAATTAATGAACTGGACACTTTGTAAACAAAGACATGTTAAACAGCCATTGTGAGGAGTCATCCTGGATAAAGAGATGTTAGTTTGTCGCCGTAAAAGTTGATCAGATTTTGTGAGTTTGGCTGATGATCTTACAAAAGGAGGAAAACACCTTGAAAACTCAGGAGGAAGCAGTGATGCTGATGGACTCATGGAGAAGTTAAGGCTCCATACAGAGCATGCAACCATGGCAGAGCTGACAAACTTAGAGCAAAATTTGTTTTCAAAGAAATGAATGAATTGGATGAGGAATTTGTTTTAATAGCAACAAAAGAGTCTGTAATTTATTACAGCCTTGTAGCCTTGATTGTACTACTCAATCAAGTATAAATCATCTTGTGTTTGTTTTTTTTTAGCTTAAACAGTATCTTGAAACAAATGTTGTCACCACTGCAGTGTGGAAGCAATGGGTCAATTTATTGGTGCTCAGCTCATATGATTGCTCTCAGTCTGTATCAACTGTTCTCATTTTGCTCTGTTTTTTGTTTGAAGGTTAATAATCTGGTCAGATGTTAGAGGTTTGATTATTGGTCAAAGGGGTTTGTATTTTTCTACAAAGCATGAGTTATTCTCTGCTTTTTGCAATTTTGGTTGTAAGCCTAATCTATAGAAATTTCAATATGAAGTGAAACTTTGGTTTTGGAGTCGGTAGTTACTTTTACTACTGGATTATGTGGAAGGAACGTTACAAAATCAATCCTGCTCTTTCCATCCATTTATTCATATATCCATCTATCTACTTACATCTCTTATTTCATAACTTAATTATGAACATTACTCACATATCTGTCCCACATTGTCTTCAATGCGCATCAAAACATGTGCTGGTTGCGATTTCATCACATTAAATAACAAACGTGTCAGAATCAGTGCAGACACGTTACCAGACCAGCACAAAGCAAGGGTAAAACTGGCTTCTGATCAGCTGTTCTGAGAAATCCCACGAATCAAATGATGAAACAAATCTGTGACAGCTCTGTACAGGCTTACTGTAGCTGCAATGCAGAGCCATTCTACTTTTTTTCTTGTTTTAATTTCTGAGCCAAATGAATGCAAAAGGATTTGAGCTGCAGCTGCTGCCTGATTGTATATTGGTATTTTAACTGCTCCCAACTGCAGAGTTTACTTTAACACAGTGCAATGTGTCTGTTGGCTTCAAGTGACTTTTGGAGTAACTGTAGAAGGACTTACAGCATTTATGGGGTGACAGATGGCATCTCAGGAAAAATGTTTGTGTTGGGTTGAAAACTCGGTTACTATGGTTCATTTAAACAAGCTGGGGTGACAAACTACAAAATACTGATCGACAGTGAGACTTGCAGGTGCTCTGCCATTGCCTGCTTGGCTTGCTGATATAAACAGCTCTGGTGACACTTGCATTAAATACTCATCTAAACTAAAGTGTAAAATATATCTTATTAAAAACAAATTCCTATCAGAATCAGATCAGTATTTTTACAAACTATGGGGACCTTTCTGCATTGGAAGTAGTATTATGTGAAGCAGTCATGCATTCTGGCAGATATGACATAGTGCTGTCCCTGACAGTACATTTGGCAGTTTCACGTTAAACAACACTTCTGTCCAGGAGAAAATAAAATGTGAAATTCAGTAGACAATGCACAATTAAAGTAATGTTAAAACCTACTAAGCTTATCTGACAACACAGTAACAGTCTATTAGACATGCACAATTGGAAAGAAGAAGTAAATACAAAGAATGAAAGATACTCAGTCCTTCACAAAAGTGCACTGTGTCAAATATCAGCAACTCTGAAAGTGCTGAACAGTTAGAAAGACGGTGACAGATGTGGCCACTGCATGTGTGGTGTTGACATGCCCTATTACTCTTATCCTGTGTGAGCGTAGTGATCTGAAACAGGCCGACTCATTACTGTGGTGGTGACTGATAAGAGTTAGCTGCTAATAATGCAGCTGGGAATTGAATATGTGTTGATGTTTTGAGGCATGAGGCGCCTGCTGCAAGACTCTTGTCACACTTTGTTGGAGAAAATGCGATCCAGGAACGCCTTGCGCGTGGAGGTAAGCTGAGAATGCATCAATCACCGGGTGGAAATATTCACCTAAAGGCACCGAAGATGAATGCGAGCGATTAGATGCAAAATTTAAAGATAGAAATCTCTGTTACTTTGGAAATGGGGACCTATGAAGTGCTTTGAAAATGCATCACAGAGAGTGAAGTCGAACGACTATTCCCATTGAGTGAAGTTAAACAGCAGCAAGGGAAGCAACAGTGATTAAAGGAATCAGAAGCTGAATATTAATAATATGAGTAAAATATATATGAATACAAAATTTTTACCATCAAAAAATTTTTCACTGTTGAAATTTTTCACAGCTTGTATTGTAATAACAATACAAGCTGTTATTACAAGGAAATGTTATGGTAATTTTGCTCTTGCGTATTATATAGTGACATTTTGACTATTATCCAACCACTATGTTAATGTAAAATTTATTACGTTACAAGTTGGTTCTACCAGGTTATTATATTTAAATTATTTTGGTAGTTACATGCTACAACCAATTTGTTAAATTTTTGTTACTAAACTATAAACGTATTATTATCATGCTGTAATAGAAAGTGCTTCCAGTAAATATTGACTATGGAAGTCCAAAACATTATGTGGCAAAAAACATATTGCCGCATAACTCTTACCATCATCATCTTCAGCTGGGCCATCATAGGATTTATCGATAGCTGCCCTGAAGCTCTCATTGCATCCTCTTCCTCTGACCATATTTGGGCGAGGGCGGTGGAAAGGGAGCATTTCGTTTTTCTTGCTGACCTCTGACATGGCCGTCTGGAGGCTCTCCAATGAACTGGACTTCTTCAAACCAAGAGTTGGTCCGAGTTCGACAGGTGTACATGGAGCTGGTGGAAACCAGAAACAAGTTGTTACAGAAGACAATGAACTCAAATACCATGGGGACAAAAATGCAAATGCTTTGTTTCAGTCTTATTCAGTCAAACATCCTTGCAGTATAATGCTCTGATTAGGGTAAACGCCCAAGTTGATACTTGGGAACTAAAAAGAACATGACATGGCTGAACTCTGGAGAACAGAGAGCAGAAAAAAAGTCTGAGGTTCTGAAATTTACAGTTGTTGAGGTTTTGATGGATTCCAGGTTGGCTTCACAGTTGTTGGCTTTCTATCCATCATCTCAAGTCTGGTGTAGGGAAAGACGTATTACTAAAGGAGGGAGGGATCAAGCCCAGAGGTTGATGAAGAGCTTTACGATGACAGAAGCATGTTGGAAGTATTCACAGGATAGAAACCAGACATGTAGTGGAGGTACACTTTCAAATATAAAAAAACACAGTTTATAACGAGTGAAAAAAAATCTTCTAATTAATAAAATCAAGTTTTGTAGATTGAAGCTAACAAAGAAGGATAAGGGTGACGGGACTGGCACCATGCACCATATACAACAACTAAGACAGTGATGATATCCGAGATAGGGAAAAAATGGGCAGCAGAGAGGGCGACACAGGGGGAGAGCAAATTAAATTTCCTGCAGGGAATATCACCAGGGAAAGCCCTGGTGGCAGGAAGGAGAGAGTAGAAAAATGGAAGACGAAAAGAGGAAAGCTGGGCCGGCTGCCAGCTCAAAATACTAGTAATCCTCTCTCACAAACACACACACACACACACACACCAAACACTTTGGATTCCTTGCTGGCTCTAGCTTGTCGATATGATGCCACTTTGATTCATGATAGCTAAACTTGCATCACTTTAGCTAATGATTCCCTATACACACTGATGGTTGTGTGTGTGTGTGTGTGGGAGAGAGAGAGAGAGAGAGAAAGCTCCGAGAGCGAAGGAGATGAGATGGCTGATGTGACTTCCACATCTATTTAAACAACCATTAACCATAGAATCACACAAAGAGTAATAACAAACAGTAAAAGTATGCACATGCATAATGCAGGCCTGCTTCTCAAAGACACGGACAAAGGCCACAGAGTGTGAGGCTCTCATCCATAAACACTCCACATGTCACTCAGAGGCAGGCTGCTTTATTAAATACCAAAGTGACTGCTAAAGGCAACTGCTATGACTGGGTTTTATTTAAGGGTATCGGAGTAAAAGAGCCTGAATACAAATGCACGCTAAACTTTTCAGATAGTTTTTTCTATAAATCTTTGTAAACAACGTTTTGTTGATTTTTTTTTTCTTTCCATTTCACATTTATGGAATTTGTTATTCGTTACACATGCATGACTTTTTTTTATTTAAAAAAGGGTTCAGTCATCAACTTTGGAGATCAGTTGTGAGTAAATTCAGGAATTCCCAGCATGTGAACTGACTTCTGCATCTAAATCCAGAGAAGGATTGGGTTTTTCCTCACAAGTCACTTGATGTTTGGTAGGTAAATCGAGGAATAAACACAAAACATTTCTTACATCCTGACACACACAGGGAGATCGTTGACCATTCACTCACACTCTCACTCTCGCTCAAACATTTCTGCTGTGAGAAGCAGGATTTGTGTCAGAAATGTAATTACTGTGGCGCAACTGCAAGAAGATAGTATTAAGCAGCTTTTAGAGAGAGGGAGGGATGACAAGAAAGACAAGAGTACCAAAATGGTTTTGGGGGAGATCGGAAGAGTCAGAAAGTGGGGTAAAGATCAACAAAACTCTAAAAGATGGCTACAGAAAAACAGAGACACCGATCTTGGGAATGAACAGATGGGAGTGATAATAGGGCAATGACAAATAGAAAAAAAAGGAAAAGAACAACTACAAACAAAACATAAATTAAAAATGAAAAAGAAAGCCACAAAGAGAAAGAGAGAGAGAATGCCAAGTGATCCCAAAGCTACTTTGTTGGCAGAAAAAGCAGTGGGCTATTTTCAAAGTCAAAATTACACCAAGGAGCAGCTTATCAGCAGGCTTCAGCTTACAAAGCCAGCAGACTTACCAACAACCCAAACTTCTGGAGCACTAAACACACTGGGGCCCCAAATAAAGACGTAACTATTTTTATCTCCTTCACTATACATGTGCAGTAATAAAGGGAGAAGATTGGTGTGTTAGTTGGGATAAAATTCAGCTGCCGTTGCTTTCCCTAGAGTAGAAATCCCTCAGCGTTACACGCTAATATTTATGAAATACATCACATCCCTTATACAACCCAACCCAGTCGTGGAATGTTCTGAAAGACATATACACAGAATTATTCACATAATAAACAATGGAACTATGTATTCAATGTAATGACATGGCTGTTTACTTGAAATCGTTTAGGTATAAATATTTGACAGTTTGCATGTGTGTATCTACTGTGTAATGATGTCAGATGTGGAGAAGAGTTCCTGAAGTGCTTTCAACTACCAAACAGAAATCAGGTTTGATGTTCCACATGCCCGCATTATAATTGTTGAAGTAAAATAACGCTTTTAAAAGGCAAAGAGGCCACCAAAAACTTTCCTTTAAATTACAAATTCTGCTGATTTCAATCAATCAGTTAGATTTCTAGCATCACCCACTTTTAGCTTTTAATCATAGTAGACAAAAGAAAAAAATGGCTAGAGGAGTAAATTTTTGCCAAAAAAGAACTTTTGAGATTCATTTAACATATTTTCAAGAAAAAAATTTCTTCAAGAAGATTCTTCTTCTTGAAAAGTCATATATTGCAAATAAAAGGACAAATTCCTAACTTTACAATGGAGTCATTTTGTTCAGATTTTGAGAGGTGACTATAACCAGCAATTGCTACCTTCATTCTTAAACAAGGACCACCTGCTTTTATTGATTTTATTTATTTTTTCTTCAGAAAATAATTGATCACACTGATTGAACTCCACACTGCTAACATTTTAGAAATTCACCTTTTAATTAACGAGACAACTGCAAAAAATCAACATGTCATGACTGTTGGGTGCCAAAAAAAATATATATATAATAATACCATCTATAAATATAAAAAACAGAAACACCGATTGATCTGGTTAGTGATGTTGGACTGCTATTATTTTGAACACAACTATGCCTGCCAGGCAATTAATCACGATCTCAAAGACCAGAAAGACTGTACATTTATTCTGAAGATATCGACTTCCCTCAAAATATTATCTGACAGTTAATTGAGGGAAACAAATGGCCTTTCTTCCTCTCAAACTTGATATAAAATAGGGTCCAGCACATGTCAGTGATCACTACATAAAACCCAAGAGAGATGAATGACTGTGCCAGCAAGAAACGACAGTACTGACCATCTTCTGATTACTTCTCACCTTTATTAGCTTACTGGGGGAGATGGATAAGGGTCAAAGGCCATTCAATATACAGAGGAGCGGCCAACCCTACAAAGAGAAACAGTGATACATCCGCATGTGATGAACACACAACGAATGCCATGGAAAGAGCATGCACTCTGAGAATGCTTTCAGGATTGAACACCTGCATGAGCAAAGGCCCATAATGTACAGGGGGTGAAATGAAAAACACGACTGCTTAGTTCAGCTGTTTGAATTCTTTATCTAATGTCGGCTGTGAGGAGCTAATGTGTCCCGGAATCGTGTAGTGTCTGACGACACAGGCGAACAAATTGAGCTGCACTCCCTGAGACAAATTAATCCATCAATCCACATCAGTCCTAACAAGGTGGCTTTCAAGTTAAATCCAAAGCAAAGTCTGTGAGAGCCGGAGAGACCGGGAAACAATGGAAACCAAGACGACACCAGGAAAAAAAACAAAAAAAAAACAGAGAAAGACGGAGATGCGGAAAGAAATGAAGACACAATCGCAGAAAAGGAGGAATCAGAAGCAGGACCAGGAGTGAATGCAGCTCTCCAAAGACACAAATCTGGCAGCGCCTCATCAGTGTGTGATGCTTTTCAAAGTCAAACATCCACCGGGGACCGATTCAGACAATAGGCTGCACCAGCGTCCCTCAGCATCACATGGACCCCCTGACACATGCACACAGAGAGATGTTGTCCGTCCTATAAGCTTCTCTGCCTGTTTGGCAGACGCTAAGCCTGAATGGCATTGGCAAAGAAAAGAGGGAATGAGAGTGAGGCAGAGACAGATAGAGCTGTCGGAGGAAGGAAAAACTGAGAATACAGAGCACTACAACTACAGCAGACGAGCACTGCATCAATTTAATGCTGCTTTAAAGCATTATAAAAACTTGGCTAGCATCTACTCACAAGTACACCCCCACATTTGAGCAAGTGCGACTGTGTGTTGGACGAGAAAACACACTTAAGTGCATTAAAGTAACAAGTGAGACTATTTAACTATGTAAAAAATCTGGCCATCCTGGTCAGCAATTTGGCAGATTGCTAGACAATTTCAAAAGTAAATATTGTCCAATATTTTCAGAGTTTTCAGTCAAATTTTTGGGCTGTTCACTGCTTGCAGTAGTGCAGGGGTGGGCAACCCAACATGTTGAAAGAACCATTTTGGACCAAAAAAACAAAACGGCTCCAGACAATTTTTTACTGTCTGGAGCCGTAAAAAATTAAAAGCCTTATATAAGGTTTATAATGAAGGAAAAACAATCTTTAAGTGTTTAGATTAGCTATTTTAGCCTATTATCAAAAATGACTAAGAGTGTACATAATTAGCATTCATGATTAAATTGACATATGTGGCATTCATTATAGTGGCACTGAGACTTTTTAGGGGTGTCTATATTTTCTGAAAAAATATGTAACATCTAAATATGAAGAACATATTTAGAAATTCAAATTTGAATCTTTTTAGCAATGGAAAGAAAAAAATAACTGGAAACATGGATGTCTTTTCTACTCCAGTTTATTTTTCCACACTTACCCAGACTTGGAAAGTATAAAAAAAACAAATTACCAATTTTTCCAGTGAATTTAGGACTGTGTATGAACCTTGTATTTGTGATTCTGCCAGATATTCATTCCTAACCATTTGGACTAACAAGAACACATCTTTCACACACTGATTTGAAGGCGTACAAACACCGAGGGCTGCAGAATGTCTTACTCACTCAGAAAAAAAAACACAGCTGCATTTGTTTCATTTATGTCATCTTAGCAGGATTTGTGATGTTCTAGTTGAAAGGATTAAATACATGGTTCCTACACAATTTCCATTTCAAAATTACACACTTTTCTAGGCTGCAAGTTTCAGATATTTTAGGTTATTTTGAGACTTGATTTGACTATAATAGCTGATGATCGATAGGGATTTTTATTGCTGTGCTCTCAGCAATAAAAGCTGTATGAATGTGTCGCTGGATTTTCAGTAAGAACCTAGTCTAAAAATGTCATTGTCTTGAAATAACATTCTTGAGCTTTTTTATTAATTTGTTGCATCAAATACAAATTACTGTCCATTTAAACAAGATTTCAACCTTGGTTAAGTTGCTATAATAGTATATTTATAACATTATCTCAAAATAAAATCTCAAGTGAAAAGAGTTCAATCATGGTAAATATTTTGATGTAAAATTACCCCAACATGACGTAATCTTTACCTCTTTGTTTTGAATTCAGGTGCACAATCAATAAATTAGAATATCAACGAAAAAGTTTTATCTTTTTCGCAATCAAACAAAAAAGGGGAAACTTTTATGTTCTAATAATTTATTCCAAACTTTTATTTGTGTTAAATTGACTTCATCCATGTGTGGCAGGAAAAAGATGGAATCAAACCCACAACTTTCAGATCGCGAGACGACTTTTTCCACTGAGCTAGTCACCCACTCACCCAGAATATAGTTTGTCTGTTTTTTCTAGGAAAGTCTTGGAGTGAAAACAACCAAAATTAATTTCAAAGACCTGAAAGAACCTCTTCTCTTTTTAGCCGTAAAATTATTTCATATGTTTCCGTTTCCAAAGCTGATTTGATTTCTCTCCGCCGTCGCAAAGACATGAGGAAGGACTGACCACAAAATCAGTTTATTTAGACTCCATTTCATTGTATTTAATTATATTTTATAAAAATCTACAAATGAAAGTTTCCAGACATTTGCTGAATTCTTTTGGTTTCTAAAAATGCAACTTTCTGAGTTCTCTTTTCCACAAATGCAGACACATTTCAAACAGTTCCCAGTTTCCACCAATATGAATCTTAGCCTTTGGTAAATTATATTGTGAAATCTCCCAAAGTTCATATTTTCCACAGGATGATGAAGACTTTCCATTACCATCGTTAAACATAATGATTATGTGTGTGTGTGTGCAAAAGTGTGAATGCCCAGTGGTTTCTTGAGGTGTGGAAAGAGAAAACCATTGCTGGAAGTGAGAACAGCATTCCCAGAAGTCATTGTCTCACAATCGCATATTTTCCAGGATTCCACCCCATATTGTCGTCTTTTATCTTATCCCCAGAGCAGCCTGACCAGCACAGAGCTACTGGATGTGGTTGTCTCATAAACAATACAATTGTGCAAAAAAAAAAAGTTTGGGAGGGGAAAAAACGCGGTGTCATGTTTGCTGGCACACACTGTTAAACAGCATGCTAACAGCATGCCGCTTCAGTAAGCAACAGGTCCTGCATACAGAAAGTTGGCTTCAGCAAAAATAATGTGACTTGACCTGTTTGTGGAGAAGTCTAATTCTCCACAATTAGACTTGTTGGTGAAAGAACTAGTTCAGACTTATTACTATTAAAATGTCAATGTAGGTCATTTTAACTTTTTTGCTGTGTAAAAGCAAGCTTTGATGTTTTTGTTTCAATGGGCTTTTTTGTTGGCTGTTTTTTAGTGTTTGGGGTTTAGTATTAGTGTGATTTAAGCAATAAAATCCCCTTAACTAATATAACCAGTTTTAGTGCTAATTGATGGTGTATAGGAAGATTTCTCATTTCCATTGAGTGTGTTGTGATGGGTCAAAGGAAGATCTTTTCAACCCTACTGTTGAAAGAAACTGAAGGAATTGGTTCTAATCATATTTAAAAATTGTCTGGGCTATAATATGAAACTGCTAAGAACAACTAGCCTTGACAACAACATGTGCTACCTGCAAGATTTTTGCTACGAGTCAAATTAATAATGAAATAAATTGTCCAAGAGCCAGATGGTCACTTGCAGAAAGATTCATAAAGAACAGGAATTATAGACTTTTATGATCCACCCACTGCACACAACTCCACTCAGGAAGAAAACGCAAATTAAAGATTAATCAACTTTTGCTGCAGAACATTTAACCAAGCAAATGAAACATTTAGAGGATTTGGTTTGGTTAGACCAAATTTTAAACAATGGAACTACTAATTGTTGGTACCATTAAAAGCACATTCTGGTGTCTTGATAAAGCAATAATGCCAACTCCTAATTGCGAGGAGAAAAAAATTATTGAAGTAAACGTCAGACTGTCAAGTAGTTCAGTGGTAGAGCAGGAGCAAAACATTCAGAGGCTACGGAAGCAGCAACAGTCCTGGGATTGATTCCCAGTCACTGATCTTTACTGCATGTCTGCCCTATTTCCTGTCCAGCTACTAATGAATAAAGGCCCCTAGTGTCACAAAATCCTATAAATTTAAGAATGTCAGATGTTTTCCAGAAAAAAAAAGGGAAGTGAGAAGAACCAGAGAAAAGAAATCTTTTTTGTTCTTTTCTCATCCTTGGGACTTGGAAATGCTAAAATCAAATTTCATATATTTTGCGACTTTTCAGGAAGAACAGTTACTCAAGTAACTGTGGTTTGATAAATGTGATTTAATTTGTAACCAAAACTGATAAGATCTGTTTATATTCAGTGGAAGAATTGTTTGAAAGGGATATATTTTCTCTCATCTATCAAACATATACAAATGTTGGAAAAGTGAGCTGTAGTCCACAGCAAAGTAAAATAAAGCAGACCAAAATTAAGAAATCACTGGTTGCCTCAGGACAAAAATAAATAAATACATAAAAAATGTGGTCATGCTCCATAATTTAGTCACACAGTTTACCCTAATTACAAGCTGTCAGAGAGAAGAAAAATCATATTCTCCAGGTATCAGAATATAAAACACATCATTAATAGAAACAGTTTCATTTTACACCATTTAACAGCCTAGAACACAGATGATAAAACCTAAGATAAACACATTTTCTGCATGTTATCAAAAGCTAATGCAGAAAGAGTGCACCGAGCAGCACATTTTTTGTGCTGCTCAGTTTTGCATGATGTTCCTTTGTCTATATATCTAGCAGCTGCAAATAAGCCCAGCAAGTTCTGAAGCCAGGCGAGTAACTAAAATATAAGAAGAAAAAAACTTTTTTGCAGAGGAGAACAAAAAGTCTTATGTTTTATGGATTTTTGCTGTAATAATATACTCAGCTTGGCTTTTATTTTCTCTACATTTTCTTCTTTCATGCTCCTTACATTACCATGCCGGCAAGCCTTACAGAAAGAGCATGGCCATAATAAAAGTGTGTACCACCATGTCTAAAACTGAGGCGTAGCTGAATGCGGGAAACAGGCTGATTGACAAGAAAAAAAGGTGGCATAAAGGAAGAGGGACCCATACTGAGTGCAGCGAAGAGTGCTCTTACATTCAAGTAGCTACAAATGAAATAGAAGAGACTTCAAGGCAAAGAGCAAAGTTTGAGATCAAACTTTTAAAAATATATACGTCTGTAGGCTCCCAAAGCAAGAGCTCTTGAAGAAGCATCAGCCATGTGTGCACCTGAGCTTTCCTTTGAGATGAGTGTGTCCTTCCATAATTCATCCATTTCAATACATAAAAGTGTCTGTCTCTGTCACAGAGAAATGGATTCTCTCTTTGTACAACAATTCTTCAATTTAATTTCCATATGAATAACAGTTTGTGCCCCTCATGTAATTTGCTTTGTCTACAGCAGCAAGTAATTAACGGGGACAGAAGAGACCAGATGAAAAAGAAAATATGAATCTGTAGATCTGACATAAGCATTGGAAGGGAAATTGATTTATGCTATCATACTGCAAATGACCAATCTCTCATCAACGCAGAGGATTTTTTGTCCAATTTACTAATTGGAACATTACTTCATTACTTCATAGCATGCATGAGACAAATGTGGACAAGCTTCACTTGTTGGACAGTTTGGCAGACTCTAGAATACGTTGGTATACAGAAATGATTTACTAAACTGCTGCAAGGTATGTACGAATAATACATTATATTACAATATAATTCAGTTTTTCTTTTAGTTGCAGTTGAACTAAAATAAAATGTCTCACCAGAAGTGCTTCCATCCAGCGATCCAATGTTGTTCTCATCTGCCACTAAAAGGAAAAACACACACAGAAAACTGACATTAATGTTAAGTTAATACTATGTTGATCGCAGTTTCTACATTTTATTTTTCTCTCTTGTTTAGCATCTGATACTCCTGCTTAGTTCATCATTCTCTACCTAACAATTATTCTTCATGTCTCATTTTACAAGATGGCCGACATGCTACCCTTCTTTTATGTGATGTTAAGACGGCTTCACTGCTACTGAAACACTTTTCCGTCCTCCCTTCAGCCTCTGCTTCATTTTTCATTCATCCTGCTGCCAACCATGTATCCCCCTCTGACCTTTTTAACCTTTAACCTCTTGGTATCTTTTTCAATGTTTTCATTTTTCTTCAGTCACTCTCCATCCGGCTCTGCGCTCCTGACATAGTCGCTGCTTTGATCATCATTCCTAAAGGTAATTACCCTCTAGCTCCATCACATTGTTGCTCCTCCCACCTTTCCGGCACTGACTAGTAGAACTAAACCAATACACACAACAATAACCACAGAAACAAAAACCGGGCCTATAAAAGCAGTATCAATCTTTTCTTATTGTCAATTAGAGCTTTTTTGTAGTGAGAGATAATAAAATTAAAGAAAATAAATATCGCTGACAAGACGAAGTACAAGCAAGTGCAGTGCAAAAAAAAGGAAATAAAAATTTTAACCATCTTTAAAAGTTTTGGCTGTAAAATAAAATTAAGACCAACAAAGACAAAATAAATGATGTAGCTGGCCCATAAAATAGAACCTAAAAGTCTTTTACAACATCTGAAACAGCATAAAACCTCTGTTAAACTGTGTCCTGGTAAATTAGTGCTGCTTAATTTGTCAGAGTGCAAAAAAGCACTTTGTGTATGTTAATTATATTTCTTGCAATGCACAATATCGCCTGATTATATTGCTAAAACATTTATGGTGTCATTTAAAATCCTACAAAAAGAAGGAAGGATCTTGAGGTCATGAATGTTGTTTTGGTGAAATAGACAAAAGTGCCTACTGATCATATGTCCATATCTCCTCTAATTACTACACCCTGGTGAATGTAGCAAGTAATCATCTTCAATAGATTAATACTTAAGTCCAACTCAACCAACTTACTGGGGTTTTTTATCTTAGATATAGGCATAGCCAAAGCAGCTGAGTTTGAATGATTACTTTAATTAAAGCACAGCGAGTTAAGCTCGCTGCTAATGAATTAAGTTTAAAATGTTCTGTGCAGAATTAACTTTTAGATTCTTTAAGGCATTCAACTCGTACATCAAGAAAGAAATATTATTTAATTATGGTGGCATCTGTGTGCGTCTGTGTAACCGATATTTTACAGTTCCGATAGTCGACTTTTTTAATTTGAAAAGACTGAAGTGCTAATGAGGCAAATCTTATCTGATTTGCATATGCTGATGAAAAGGCAGTTGTGCATACAATGAGATATTCTCTGATTGAAGCTAAAGTTAACTGTATTTAAGAGTCGAGAGGAAATGTTTATAGTTCATTTTGGAGTGATTTTAAGGAGATACCTGTGTGCCTTTACATACACAGTTTTAGCCTCTTTTTTTCTACATTGTCCAGAATTATCATTGCAATAATTTAAATAAACCCTTGAAAGTAAGGATGCTTTAATTGCAGCATCCTTACTTTGGTGATAAAGGATATGCAACATGTTAGTCTTCACTTTACAAACAGCTTGGTTAAAAAGTGCTAAAATACCTCCTTCTTTACTTAATTTGACTAAATTTAGAGCTATGACTAGACATTAAACAACAATACCAATTTACACCAAAACTGACTCGTAGTAAATCTGCATCTGAATGTGTAAAACAAGAAGAGGTTAAGCGAAGCCCTGAAAACGTATCATCAGCATGGAATTTGTGTTGAAATGAATGTTTGTGCAGTTCACATAAATTTCTCCCTCTCTTTTGTTCGAATTCACACGCAGACACGCACTAACATCTGGCAGCTCAGCGAAGTCGAGGAGGAGGACTGAGCAAAGTGACATTTGAAACAAAACACTTTTGTTGCACTGCTGCGACCGCTGTCATGTTGCGCTGATGTATGCAAAGGAATAGACGTTAAGTGTGCACATGCTCATTTCTGAGCTGACTTTTTAACAATAACTGAAATGTCACTCAGCACTTGCACGAGAACATCAGCAATCAGGGAGCAACAGGTGACGAGAGATGTCAGCAAAAGCGTCATTACGGTGGTTTAAAGTCGCTGTTCTGACATTTGGTTCAGAAATAAAAGACCCATCCTGACATTCTCTTTTAATTTTACACCAAATATGAGCTTTGACTGAAAATTAACTAGGAATGGAGAAAGAAATGAAAACATACAAATCCTATCAATTATCAAACCACTGACAGTGTTATCATCTTTCTGGTAGAGATTTTGACAATAATGTGAGTGTGTTAGTAATACAACAAATGCAAAAAAGCACAAAAAATTAAATAAGAAGTGGTCAACAGATTCAAAATGTATGTATCCAAGCCTGCATTGATGTCAGTCTGCATGCAGTTTGTGCTGCCAATGCAGCAGCCATGCATCAGCAGGAAAACTTTCCAAACGAGGATGAGATGCATGCGGCCATCATGCAGAACAGATAAACAAGAAAATCACCCCACCAGTGTGATGCTGGTTTTGAGTCGTACCCAGGTCCATGCTTTTAGAGGCTTTGATGTGCTGGAACTGGTTCTGGGTGGGAGACTGAGGCTGGGCCTTGGGGGATGTCTTAGAGCTTTCACTGCAAAAGATGAATGAGAAGGTATCTCTCTCTCTCTATATATATATATACATGTATATATATATATATATATATCTGTTACGATTCAATAGCAATTAAGTATGTGTCACCCATTGTTTTTATCCAATACTATTTTTTCCACAGTTCATGACTGTAATATTTTTCCAAGCTGTTTTCCATTGGCATGATGAAGGTGTTTTGCAATATTTTTTTTAATAAATAAAAACACAAGAAATAAAATAAACTATGAACTCAGATTCTGAAATTTAACATATTCCTGGTGACCTTAAATTCAACCAATCAAAAAATATGTTCCTCTTCAGATTGAATCAAGACATTAAATGTAATTTTCTTCCATGCAGAGAACAGGAAGCTAATAAAAAGTGATTAGTAAAGACAATAGTCCTCGCTTGGGTTTAATTATCAGACAGAGTTAAGCTTTTTGATGAGAACTGTGGTAGAAAGCTCAAACACACCTTTCCTGTAAGAAGGAGGGCTGATTAGAGCTGCTGATCTCCACATCTTGCCCGTACAGCACTCCCTCCTCTTCCTCCTCGTCCATGTGAAAATAACTCCCATTGGTCACTGAAAAGCAGAAAACAAAATAAGATAACCTGGATTAATACAATAAAGCCAACATAAACAGATTTTTTCTACCTTTGGAATCAGATTACGCTGATGTTTATGATAATAAATTGTATTTCCACAGAGAGATTGAATGAAGCTGATGCTCTGCTGTGTCACAGCCGGGATAAATATTTATATTTTCACATTTAGCTGAGAGTGTATTTTTGGTGATTTGCTGTGAAAAAATGCACCCAAGTGAAGTGACTAGACAAGTCAAGGACATAAAAAAAAGAAAACTATAAAATGAATTATGAAATGTGGACTATTCAGCGAGAAAGAAAAACCCACTCCATGACATTTTGTTCCCTGGGTATCAATATGGTGTGACACAAACACCCATTTCTCTTATCTACTGGTCACTGAGCAGGATGAACCACCCATGTTTATCTTGCCATTGTGCACATTAAGGCAGATAATGAGGGCGGTAAAATATCCCCCAAAAAACCTGCAGCAGAATGTGGCGTCCAGGGGTCACAAAGTCTCCACGACGGAAATTAGATGGTGCTACATGCCAGCTGGTTGTTTTGGAGGCATGTCAGAAAAAACATCTTTTCTCCTTACAATAGAAATAAAATGTGTGGATTTTGTTAAATGCTACAGGGACTTTAACTGCAGCTGTGTAATTTGGTCAAAGTCACTAAAATTATGTTTTTTAGCAAGACTAGAAAACCCTACCTGGTGTGTTTTACCAGGTACATCTGGTGTAAAATACTATGAAAAGTATTCACCTGAATGTTTTACCATTTGTATTGCTTTTACAAATCAATCATGAGCAACAAAATTTACCGTTTTTACTGTGCATTTCATAGAAAAGTAGCCAAACTGTCGTTATTAATAATAGGACAGCATCAACAAGTATCTGGTCAAACAACAACTAGCTTGGTGTTCCAACCAGACAGTATAATTTTCTTTTACCAACATTTACAGGCTTCCTAATCTGACTGGGAAACAGAAAGAAGGACATAAAACAGAGAAAAGGACATAAAAACTGAGAGAAATAGTTTTGTGACCTGATCTCGTCCTCACAATAAATGAATGAGTGAAGTTGTTTTAAACTTTATGCAAATGGGTTTTTATTTTAAAGGCAGCTGCAGTGTTTCTCTTTTAGGGTAGTATGTGTTTGCACTGATGTCATCTCAACTTAAAAAAAAGTGATGCACAATTTTATATTTTGAAAATATGTTGAAATAGTTTATCATTATTACAATATAATTGTGTAAATTTGTAATATTTATAAGTCCATAATATTTATTGGTTGTCTGTTCAAACTGTCATGAAGACACAGTTTACATGCCAATCAGATATTGAGTCTGTTGGTTGGAGTCTCACTGCAGTAGAAACACAAACATAGTACGGATGATGGCGTCCAAGATGTCAAAGGTTAAAGTGAGTGTTTTTAGTAAAAATATTGCAATTTGGAGTGGTGCGTGGCAAGACAAAAAGCTGGACCACCATATAAGGAGGCCATAAGCTATCCAGGAATCATCTCCTGACCTCAGGAACTATTCTGCATGCCTTCCTCCCTTTTCTGTTTGTCATTTCCTGTCTAAACCACTGTGAATAAAGACAACTAGTGTCACAAAAAATCCTAAAAAAAGTATAAAGTGGTTCTGTTAGGGTATCTGATTAAATTTAAAAAATCTAATTAAATGTTAGATACTAAGGAATATTTCACATGTGCAATTATTCTGATACAACAAAAAATGAATTAGAATGTTTTACACATCTTTTCCAAGAAATATTTTTTTGAACACTAGAGAGATGGTCCACCCGTTACAGCTTCTGTTTTCAGTTTTTTGTCTCTCAAATATCTGATCTAAACACCTACTTTAATCAATCCATCTGGCAACATAATAGCCTGTGCTGTACTTACGCTCCATACCCCATAAACACAACAAGAGCACTACTGTTGGGCTTAAAATCTATTTTCCCGCATTCTAGGCTCGGAGTGCTTCCAAAACGTCGGCAACCTGGAGCTCAATACTGCGTCTGAAAGCCTCCTAAGTGGAGCTACTGCTGCTCAATAGAACATGAGTGAAAGGTGGGTGAAAATAGACTTGCAGCACAGCGGTAAGGTGCTGGTTTGAGTCCATTGTTCCAAAAAGACTTACATGAGATGGATTTTAAGGAAGGCTGAAAAAAACTTCCATTATGGATCTAATGGAAGACATAAACACAGCCGAGCCGGAAGGTTATCGCTTATCCTCATCATAATTTATGGGTAAACCTCCAGCTGCTTCCATCATTTGAGGAAACAGGGTTTTTTGAGCCACATTTGAAATTTATGGCCTATAAGACTTTAAATTGCCTACAGTTTGTTCTGTTTTGAGCAATGTTTGCAAAATCTGCCAGTATTTATTTCTCAGAAAAGTTAAGAGACGAAAGTAAAATAAAATAAAAAAAGATGTACAGATGAGCAAAGCTAAGTAAAAGAAAAAAGGAGAGATGATGAAAAGGCAGCTGAAGATGGAGCAGATGTTTCACACTGATATGGCTTTGTCTGGGCTTATGACAACTTGATACACAGACACGAAATCCTCTCCAGTGCCATTTACATACAGTCATCACTTCTCAGAGTGCATTGCTGCTGCACAACACAAGCTAGAATTACTGCACATCACTTCGCTGAATGCCCTTTATCTGCTTGCATCTGCACACGTGCGTCTGAAAGCAGAGACGTTTGGAACTGCAGGGGAAGACAGGCATGTCTGAAGATATCACGCCGCCTTCATCTCCATCCCTTCCTCCTTCTTTCCACACTAATCACCTGCTTTATTTTTCTCCAGCTCCTTTTCTTGCAATCTGATATTTTGGCTGCCATTTATCTCTCCTCTCAGATCTCCCATAAATCATTTTATCTCCCTCTCAGTTTTCAGCATTTTATTCTCCCCCCACCCCTGAACTCCCTTCCTTCTCCTCTTCACTGTGAGCACCTTAATCAGCCAAACTGTCAAAAACACATTTTTTATTTCACCTCACACGCGCAGAAATCTGTTTTCACTGACTCCCGCTATTTGAAGAGAAAAGGCATTTGTTGTGGATGATAGATCAATAGCAGTTTTCCCCAACAGCAGATAGACAAATTGTCTTCTTCTACACTCAACTATTCCTTTCTGTCAGCTGTCTTTGTCTGCAGCTAGTCTGTTTTACAAACCATGAAAAAACAATGTGGCTTTTTTGGATTTTAATGTGAGGTTGTGCTGGTCACCAGCAGATTTAGTTTAGCTTAGCTTGAACAAACATGTACAAATGTCTGCTTTCATCCATAATCCGGTTTGAACTTAACAGGGGGTTGGGTGTACACACTTGTGTTAAAATGCCAGGTTTTTACGATGAACAGTCATTTCAAAGACCTTCTCCACAAACAATGAAATAAATCACACCCAATTCCACTGTTGGAAACAGTCATCTTATCTTCATCTTTTGTACATATTTTCAGGGGAATTTGGATGTATGCTAATGAGATGCTAAAGAAAAACAAAGTCTTCATCTTCAGATACCTTAAGGTTTTAGTCCAAAATTGACTTGTACTTGGGACTGTTCATGACTTTGCTCACATTGATGAAATCCCCAGACACATCTGAAGGAAAGTAATCCTATATTCTAGGTTTGATTCATAACACATTCTCTCTCAGTCATTAGCACACGTTAACAAGGCATAGATGTTTTTTGTTTTGTTTTGCTTTTGTTTTTTATTTTGCAAGTAAAGACCAGTGTTTTGAAATTCTTCTCCATAGTCCAAACAAATTAAAAATAAAGTTATTTTGTGTGTGTAAATCTACATGTTGTTTTGTTGCTGGTATACCTGAATTTTCCACTGAGAAAATATTTTATTTTATTACTATGTATTTCTATTCTAATGTATGTTACATGATTTAACAGAGTAATTACAAAAAATGAGAACAACAGTTGAACGTATTCAAGCTCATATCTCTCTAAGAGAAAACAATAAAAACAGAAAAACAACAAGGGGAAAAAAGTTAAGGCAAAGGATCCTAGTAACAGATATGATAAAATCCAGTGAAGGAGATAAATAATTATTGAAATCTACAGCATAAATACATAAATAACCCATCTGCATAAATGCATATGTAGTGATTCTTTATTCTCAATTTATTCTTGTAAATAGGCAAACATTAAGGGAAAAAATAACAAAATATAATTCTAATTTGGGCTTTAGTGCCAAATGAAATGAATTCAAAGTATGAAACAGTTCATTAGCAGAGTAAAACACTGGCAGGCACAAACACACACTAATGCACAAAGATAAACAACCAAGCAAGCAAAATAACTCAGAGAGCCTAAGATATGTGCCTACTGTACACAAACACAGGCTTAGAAATGCAAACACACACCACCATGTTCATCCAAATGACACTATAGCTGAGGCGAGTTTGAACAGCGAAGTGTATTCAAGGTCAGAGCTGTTTGCCGGATTCAGTGTAAACACACAGACAAATAAAACCAACACTGTCTGATACTGGGCAAAAAAATCCCTGAACCAACACATCCACATACACACACCCACACACAACGGAGACTAACACGGCTCAAAAACAAGCAGAGATTTCATGCAGGACCAAAAAGGCACACTTTCAAACAAACAAGCAGAGAGAACAATGGCGAGCACACAAGCGATGGAACAATAATTTACATTTATATCCTAAAGACTTACCACAACCAGCGCTTACTAAACCCTAACCAACTGTTCTAAAAAAAAAAAAAAAACACGTCTAACATTGTAGGAATCTGTTCTGTTAACTTACTGTGGCAAACAAATTTATATCCACCAAAACATGAGAAATACAGGGACACACAAAAAATACAGCTGCACATGATTATTACACACAAATAACACAGGCGAAGAAGCAGCTATAGTGGGAGGATATAACAGAAAGAACATTGAGCAATTAAAAAATTTACTTTACAATGTAACTGTTCAGATCAGATTTGTCTACGGCCAGTGGAAAAATAAAGAATTGAGACATTTTTTTAGACTTTTTTTCTCTGAATTATGAGAAATTCAGATTTTAATCTCAAAATTCTGAGAAAAAAATCTGAAGTCTGAGATTAAAGTCTGAACTCTGAGTTATGAGACTTGCTCTCATAATTCTGATAACTTTAATCTGACATTTTCTCATTATTTTGAAAATAAAGCAAAAAAAAATTCTGAAAAGTAAAACTGCTTGATAATTAAAATTATGAGACCAGACCCACTTGGAATGGCTGTTCTTAAACAAAACTCCATGTTATTTTGGCATTTTTAACAAGCACATGGTTTCAGCCGAAATTCAAATTGTTTTTCGCAAACTCCAGACATTTATGTTAATCTCTTTCTTTCTCTAAAATCAACCACTTGGCTTGCAGATGGTATTTAATAGTTGCTTTGGAAACTTGGTAACCCCGTGATTCCACTCTTTGCTTAAGTTTAAAGAAAACTTTTCCTCCTTCACTATATCACCCCACCATGTGGTGGCAAGATAAACTCAGGTCTTCATAATTTGCACTACAGCAAATTAAGTTGTCCTCCTTGGTCTCTTTTAATGTTGAAAGTTACCAAGTCTTTTTTTAAGTTTGTGCTTCATTTTTTAATTTTACATATTTTTGATGATAATACTGACCTCCTCATTAATTCTTTTAAAGAACACTGCCTTACAACACTAGTCACGGCTCTGTTATTTCTTCCTCACTCTGGTTAAACAATCAAATTCAAGGCCTTTTACGTTCCTGTTAAAAAGCAGAAAGCCTGTGGAGGTCCGAGGTTTCAGATGTCCATCGTGAGTTCTTCAAAGAGCTTCTTTACTCGTATAATGTGGCAGTGAAAGAGGTTAGATCCCCTAATTTTGGTAATCTCATAAATTGCAGTGGGAAAGACCCTCGGGTATTATTTGACACCACCAACAACACATTTCTAAATTATTTTGTGAATAAGGTAATGGATTTAAAATCTAAAATCTGCCTGAGTTCCCTTCCTTATGCTGATGGTTCTCAGTGCTTGGAGTCATTTCCTTTTTTTGTACAATTACACTTAATGACTTGGCTACATCTATTGGCAAAATGAAACCCTCATCATGCTCCTTAGAGATATTACCTCCCTCCATCTTGTCTGAGAGTCTCTTTAACAGCTCACTAAGGCACAGTTTTGTCTATACTACTTTAAACACGCAAAGGTACGCCGCTTTTAAAGAAACCCAATATGGATGGCAGATTTATTGTTAATTACTGGCCAATTTCAAAACTATCATTTTCAAAACTATCAGTTTGAAAACGTTGAAGGCAATTAGGGCTGAAATGAATCCTCGAGTGATTCTAGTACCTTGATTATTAAAATTCCTTGA
This sequence comes from Brachyrhaphis terrabensis, assembly GCA_903067065.1. NCBI lineage: Eukaryota > Metazoa > Chordata > Actinopteri > Cyprinodontiformes > Poeciliidae > Brachyrhaphis > Brachyrhaphis terrabensis. Next base: position 43,040 of record CAEGAG010175086.1, read on the forward strand.
GGGAAATGTATCTGCCTCGAAGCTTCGTTAAATTATATTTTATTATTTAACGTACCGTCTTCCGGCCGCGTTATTACTTGTGTTGCGCGGAGCTCTCACTTCCGCCTGAGTTGTTGACGAAAGCTAAGTGTTAGCAGCATAACGTCCAGTTTTCAAGTTTGGTCTGGGAGGACTTTATTGATCGGTGATAATGTCTGGGTTTGTCGTTTTTCGCTGCCTGGTGGCGGTTCAGAGCGAACAGCGGGGAAGAGCAAAGCAGGTGTATTTATACAGATGAGCGGATAGACTGAACACTGCAGGCGGCTGTGCATTAGATAATTAAAGTAAGTGTAGCTTTACGGACGAACCGGAAAATGTATTTCATATCCTGGTCTCAACAAATGGGTGGCAGAGCACGTTGTGGCGGGACAAAGCTGGTAGATGAATTTCTGCGTGTGATGAACGAATGTGTCAAATCTCGTCGCTAACTTGAACACAAAAGCTATAAATGTCTGAGAAAGGTGAAAGTTCGTCTATTAAATTGACTGAAGATGAATGCATAAACGAAAAGCTGGAGTATAGACATTTTTTACAAGCGTATTTGTGAGCCTGCCTCTGTATTATTGAATTGAATATAAATTCAGATTTTTGTATAACTTTTCTTCAGGATAACTTAGAAAGTGAGCTATTATTATTACGAGTTAATTTTCTAAACTACAGAAAAGTTATTGTTAGGGAAGCGCAACTGTGAAAAATTGGACTGATGTTGATATGCGATGTAATACTGCTGTTATGTTAGATTTACCAATGTTTTACTTTATCTTTTAAAGGCAATTCAGGCCTCTACTACGTAAGGTACTCTTTTTTTAAAGTCTTTTTTTAGTCTGGCTAACAAAAATTCCACTCCACTGAGACATCTCTTTTGAAGATTTACTTTTTATTGGTTTCTGAATTGGAATTGTTACATCATAATTTTACTTAATCTCAGTGAAGCATTTACCATAACTTTCTGCTTCATAGGCTGAAGGTTTAAGTTGGTATCTCTGGTTCTGCACTACATTTGTTTTCTTATTTATATCTGAGATGACTTTTTTTCTATTATGGCAAACAAGTTCACCAAGTGGGATTCCACAGGGATCTGTTGTGGGTCCAGTACAAGTAGCTTTTTATATGCTCCCTTTAGCTGGCATCATTTAATCTATTAAAACCATTTCTTATCACTTTAATGCAGATGGTATTTAGATTTATTACCTTTAAGCCTCATCAGCTGGATAGGCTAACCACCCTACTCCATTGCTCATCTCTGAGTAGTGATTTTCTGCCCAGTAGTTACATTACCAAAAAGAGTCAAACCATGATAATAACTTGTATATGTCTATTTTTGCCCAACTCCAACTTTTGTTGTAGGATTCAATTCTTTACAAGACTTTGCGCTGTGTCTAGACTACTTATATGTTCCAGGAGGTGAGCTTACACGTCATTCTTTAAAGTTAGGTTTTAATTTTAGTGATGTATTGTCATGAGTAGTTAATATAACTTCCTCTGAGGAAATGGGAAGACAACTTTCAGGTTATATATGAGTTTATCTACACTGTGGGTATGCATCTGAAACAGACAATTAGTTAAAATCTACACAAGGCTTCTCCAGTAGCTTTAAATGTAGAAGAGTAGAAGTAGAATCATTTAGGTATGTGTACAGTCATATTTCTCCCATAGACGCTGATGACTTTATTACGGGAGAACAATGCTCAGTGTAGATTACTGTAATTAAACCTGTGGTGAGGCTATAATTACTAAACAAAAACCGGCTGATGTGTTTTCATTTTGGAATTAATGCTGCCTTCAAATACAGTTTAAGAAGCTGACTTTAGCCCAAAAGGTTTTAGAAGGAGAGAAGAATAAAAACCTATCAAATCACTTAAAGGACTGCTTCTGATACCAAAAAGTAATTTTCAACATTTTGACCAACAGCAGTCAGTTTCGACAATCAAGAAACATTTTGGACAAGTCGAGCTAAAACTTTCAAACGGTTTGTGCAAGCATTGTGTGTACATTTTGATAATTTATTTACAGTTGATTATGAGCTTTTGTAGCTGGAAGTTGTGTGGAAAAATCACTTAAATGATTACTGATTATTTTTATGTAAACAAGTCTAAGATTGTGCAATGAAATTCAAACTAAAAGCAGATGTTTGCGGCACTTGGATCAGTTTGCCAAAATACTAATAAGGGAAACTGTTTGTTTTTTGTGCTGCACGTAACATAATTACTTTGCTACAGAAAAAAAGTGCTTCATCCAAATCCTGTTCGGAGTTACTCTAGAAGGAGCTTTCTTGCTCTACAGATGCAATTGTACATTTTCTTTTGCTATTCCACCCTATTTGTGTGCAATCTTTAAAATGGTCTTTAAATGTTGAAAAAACAAATCAGTCACTTATATAGCAGTAACCAGCTACAGACACATTTTAAAGGATGCTTTGTAAGAATGGACAGCATGATAAAGATCAGCATAAGGTTATGCCTACATTTGGTTGTTGTGTGATTTCTCTCAAGTGTCTGAAATAACTTCCCTTTCCTAAAGTTCTTTTATGGTTTATTTACAGTTTGTCTTTCTGACATATTCAAAAGGTTTTTGTTACATTGAATGAATTCTGTCCTTTATCTGTACTAAATGTGGATAAAAATGCATTAACCTCAAGCTAGTTTATAAGTGGATTGAGTGGAAGAGAAAGAACAGATATGAAAAAAGCTGCACTCACCACTGGAGGAATAGATGGGGTTGGACACCTGTGTGGGGTGGACAGAGTCTGGGGCTTGACTGACGAAGCCTGTCTGACCTTTGAATGGGCTGATAAGTCCTGGTATACCAGACGAACTGTCAAAGGAGCGATTGGGTGACACCTCATATTGATCCTAAAAGGAAACATAACAAATATTACATTTCCACAACAGCATTTATATGCACAGACACAGATAATGTACAAAGATAATAGCAAAACCATTATTGTTCCTCTCACACAGTCATGTAAATAAAAATTGGGGCATTTTTTTTCCCCTGATAAAATAAATGTTAAAAAATTAAGCATATTTAATATTGTTCAAAGAAATAATAAGTGTATATGATGTATAAGTTGTATGTATAAGTATATGAGTAATGTTTAAATTGTCTGTTAAATTCATGTTGCGTGAAAAAAAAACTCATGGTAACAATTTTCAGAATCAGTGATATGCAAGATAAAGCCAGAGACATAAATAAGCTATTTAAAAGAAACCATTTTCTGTGGCCTGTCTGCACCTAATTCAAGCTGCGAGACAGAGAGAGAGAGCAAGACTGCCATCAAATGCCATGCAGGCTGAACATATCACTGCAAAGCTGGTGGCTAAATTTAAGAAATTTCAAACTTATGGCTAAGTTCCAGAGAGAAATGTTTAAGTAATGTTAGCTATGCAAACAGTGCTAATTTCTAAAATAAGATACAAAAGCAAGTTTAGAAGTCAGTAATAATTTTGTTTGTCTTAATATAATAGTAAAACCATTATTTTTTCTCTCACACAGTCATGTAATGTCATCTCCGTCACAATTAAAGACAACTCCAGGCAGAAAGACTAAAAAAATTAGAGGCTGTTTGTATGTCTTTAGTTCTTAAAAAGAAATCAGAATAATCTAAAGTCCTTATCAGCAGGGTAAAGTTTTACAAATGCTGGAGTTTGAAAATAGGCCACAAAATTTTGATTGTTGCATCTTTAACTAGATGAATAGAGAAGAGCTTCTTTTAGTTGTCTGTCTCAGCAGGATTGGGAAACTTTAAAAGTAGCCAGAGGACAGTGGAGGACTCTTTTCCCACGCCCCGTTGAGCTGGAAGCATCTTCAGCAGTGCTTCACTTTTCAATGTTTGTGTGGCACTAACCATCACACCGACACCTTTCTCCTGCTTGGAGAGCCCTCTGAGGGCCCCTCTAATGCTCAAACAAAGAATGGATTACACTCTTGGTGTGTTTTTTTCCTGACAATTTCTTTGGGGATTTCATTTGCATTTATTTGTCTTCTGTGTGTGGAAAAAAAAAAAACACTGATGTTCATTCTCATTAATATGCATCCATCTGTGTGTCATTTTGAATTTGTAAAACAATGTGTTTGTGTCCCTCCGTGTTGGATGAGCTCTCATCTCAAACAACAAAGACGACATAGCAGCGGTATCTGTGTGTGTGTGTGCGTGTGTGTGTGTGTGTGTGTGCAATAAATCTCCTTGTCATCCCACTCTTGACCTCACACTGAACACCAGTGGCTAGCGCTTGAGCAGCCCCTCCAAGACGCATCATTCTTCAGTTTGGTAGACATCCCGTTGGCCCCCTCCCCAGTTCTCCCATTAACCTGTGATTTCTCTCAAGAGATAAATGGTCTCACAGCAACCACAAGAAGTCTATAAATTATTATAACACTGAGTTTAAAAAAAACAGTCAAAGTTTTAGCAAATATTCCTGGATTACATCAGATTTTTATTATTATTATTATTGTGTTTCATGAACCCATGAATGTGACCGAGGAAGTGGCAGCAAATTAGCTTACTTCACAGATTTATGCAATTATTGTACTTTCCAAGTTTCTATTAAATAATGATGCTGACTTGGCCTTTAGTGTCCAAACAACCTCATGCAAGAAATAATGAATGAACTGAAAGTAATTAGGAGAATTACACTTCAAAACAGGCTAGAATCTAAATAATGGACCTAATCATAAAAGGTTAGTTAATGCAATATATTTCAAAGGTATCGACATAGTTCTAGTAAGAAAATTAAACGTCTAGTGATTTATTTAATTTGCTCTTAAGAGAGAAATTCTAATGCAACAAACAGCATCTAGAGATTTTCTGTAATCTACTTATACATTTCTTCAATTCAGCCAAACAGGCTCAAAGATACCTAGATACATATAGAAAGGTTATGCAGTTGTGTCACCATTCTTTCTTACTGAAGTCTGGAAGAAAACACCAAACTGCCACTGAAAAGAAATTGATTGAGGCTCATGGCTGCCATGAACTGGAAACTATGAGTGCACCAGCATCACTGTTCACAATAAAGCCAGTTTTACATTCCCATCTTTGGAGAGAGTGCTACCCAACAAAGTAGCATCTGTGATGCAGCTACACATATGGACAGTTTACCATAGAAATATCTTAAAGTCAGGTGAGATAAAGACTAAGCAATATGGCCACAAAGATGCATATGGTGCCAGCAGCATCGTGCTGTTTTGCTGCAGTTCTGGTGCATTGCACTAAGTGGACAAAGCACATCCAAGTTTTTTTTCTTCTTAATCTCAAATAAGCTAATAGATGACTGGAACATGAACCTAATAGAGTGCTTCTACAAGACAGTCATCCCAAACAACACATTAAAACCTGATTTTGCAGGGATAATGCCAGATAACTTTTAATATTCTGAAAAGTCCATTCCAAAATCCCCAACAGAATGCTGTTGAAAAAGCCTTAGCTGTGCAAAGTTAGATTCATTTCAAGAAACTAACTCAAATAAATGAGAACTACCATTCCGGATAAGAAGCAGAGTCAAATACCCAGCCAGAGATACGAGGAAAGCTTGTTGACAACTGAAAAGTGTGATCAAGTTTAAGCCTGTCACAATAAGAAATAAATCAATTAATCGCATGACAAATTAAAACAAGCTCAATAATATCCATTTGCATGATTGTTTGTTTACCTCGTGTTTCTCTCGCTTTCAACAAAAGACCGGATGACAGAAGCCTGGTGAAGTGATCTCAAATATCCAAGTTTGTGAAGGACATTTTATTTGTTGTTTTGGGTTTTTTGTTAATCTATTTAGGATATTTGAAATGTTTTCCAATTCCAGGAAATTAAAGCTTGATAGAAATTAAAGTTTATTGATCTTTATAATTATGCCATTTATTTGCATAATTATGCCATTTTCATTATACTACCTGAAAATGGTCTCAAAACAACATTACTGTTTATCACAATAACTCCTTGGACAATTTATCATCCAGCAAAATTTATTATTATGACAGGCCTGTTGAAGTTTTCTAAGAACATTTCACCAATTATTACTAGTGGAGGTGTAGAACCATATCTGAATTTAAAATATTTGGTCATCAGTTTATAACATTAAGCTGAAACACACTTGAAAGTGACAAAGAAATCTGTAAGGAGTAAATTTTCTCACAGCATTGTAAAAAGCTGGAAGGGATCATTTTTCCCTTTGCTACTTTACTATGATACCTGATAGGTAGCAAAACTCTGTACATTTAAATTGTATCAATACTAGACAGAGCTAACGCTACAGTCCCTCTTTTTAATTCTAATTGCATATTTGGTGAGAGGACACAATGCAAACTCTGCATTTAGTATTTTTCCAGCCAGTCCTGTGAGGGCCTATTCACCTGGCTGAATATGAGCAGGAGGCTTGTGCAAACAGACTGTGTGGCCTTGTAAAAAGGAATCAACTGAAAAGAGGATGAGATTAAAAGCTTTTTTTTTTCTTTCGACTCACAAAGAGACACATCTGAGTCAAGAACACTCGTATAACGAAGAACTCAGAGACACGAAATTTGAAAGGGTGATGTGTAAATGCTCTTTTTGCTGCTGATTCTGGTAGCAGCAGAAAGCAGAGCAGAAAGGCTGGAGTCAAGAATCAGAAGAATGGATGGCAAGGCTGAAAGGCTTGTGCTGAAACGGCGTATTAAACTGACTTCAGAAAAAACAAGTTTATTTTCTTAGAGCCTGCCAAGGAATAGAAAAGACCACATGTCGAATCTTCTGAACCTTTGCACATATTTTGACATTGCAACTACAAACTTCAGCGACATTTAACATGTAACATTTATTGGAACTTTATGTGATAAAACAACACAATTAAGTGCATAATTATGATGTGCAAACTGAATTATACAGGGTTAAAAATGTTTTACAACTAAAATCTGAAAAGGGTGACATGCATTTGTGTCCAACCAGCTCACCTTCAGAAGTGCCTGGAACAGTTCACCTGACTGTAATTAGGTCTCTGTATAAAAAACAACTGTTCTCTAAAGGCACAAAACAGCATCCTGGAAACCAAGGAACACACCACACAGTCCAATCTGAATGAGCGTAAGCATTAATTTACAGACAGACTTGCAGTAATCACTGAGTTTTTTATGAAAAAAAAAGAAAAGATTTTTAGATAAAAAAAGACGGTAATAGAAACTACAAAGTGCTCGTCTCACTTTTTATTGGTTGAATGGTAGCATGCTCGTGTGGATAACACTGTCAGCTACAGAGCATCAGTCTGTTCAGGAACAACCTGCCCCTTGAAGGTTGTTCAAGGGGCAGGTTGACTCTACAGAATGTACCGACTCTACATTCTGTAGAGTCGGTACAGTCTTTTAAATCCTGCTTGAAAACTTTCTTTTTTCCACATTGCCATGTCATTCTACAGTATTTCCGCTGGATTCTAATCAAAGCCTGCATGGTGGTGCAGTTGCTATCACTGTTGTCTTGTGCTAATTTTATCATGGAGTTTCCATGGTCTTCCCATGTTATGGAAAAAAAAAAGGAAAAACAGGTTTTTTTGGGGGCCTGTTTTCCACTCACTTTTAGCTAATTGTTTTTAAAGTAAATTTTAAAGAATCTTAACCAATGTTTTTTTTGCTTTGAAGTTAGCTAAACTAAGTACCAACGTACCTTTAAATTCCTCAGCACCACCAACTGAATCATCCCTCTAACATTTCCTTCCTGCGACATCGATCGTCGGAGTGTCTCCATGGCTGCATGGTTGGCACGTCCGAGCAGTGACTCTCCATTTACGGCGATGAGCTGGTCATTGATATGCAGCCGCCCGTCCTGTAAACGCACAACATTTTATTTCAGACATATCAATAATCAAAAAAACAAGAAAATCCACACCTCAAAGACCAAAACACCAAAAACCAACACCAAAAGATCACATGGCGCAGTATTCTCATGCACACACCCACCCACACTCCCATGACTAAATGACAACTCAGCCTCCACCACAGTGACTCCCACTGTTGGACATCTCTTAAAGATTATTCCTATTGCTTTCTATTTAAATTATAAGGTCTGTGACACAAACAGCTGCAGTCAGAGTAGTTTAATGTGTATAAATTTGCTTGCCTGTTTGTCTCAGCTGTTAAGAAGCATCACCTGCTTCCTGATGAGGGAAAGGTCAAAGGTGAACAGAAAAGGAGGAGAAAGCCACAGGGAAGAAGAAACATTTGAAGTGACCCAGTGAGACCATCTGGTAGTCAAATGTTTATTTTCTGCTTTTTATCTCCACGATGTTACGCTTTGATCCTTTAAGCCATAAAGTGCGCCTGAATGCAAGTGAGGCAGTAAGAGACGAATCACATTTACCACTGTAATACGGATTGAGTTAGTTAAGTATTTAGGTAAAGCATCTAACCTTGAAAGTTTTCACATCTTTTTACATTACAAACACAAACTTAAGTGAATTGAATCAGGATTTTATTTCAGAAAGCAACATAAAGCTATTGATAAATATGCAGAGGAAGGAAAATGATACAAATTTTCCCTTTTTTTTTACAAATTCCTTTGTAACTAATCTCACCAAGTCACTACTTTCTATAATCACTTAGAATTATAGCTACGAGTCTTTCAACCTTGTCTCTACCGGCTTGCAAAAGAGCTGAAGTTGAGTCACAATAGAAAAAGAGTAACTTTGAAGTGTTATCATGAGTTCACAATTTAATTTGGCCTTTGACTGGGACATATTCAGAGAATTTGCTTTGACATAACCATCCTATTATAGCTTTGCCTTTATGTTTAGAGTTATTGTCCTGCAGGAATATATCTTGTGTCCCAGTGTCAAGGATCCACCAGGATTGGCCTGTATTTAGCTTCGTCCATCTTCTCTTTGGGGTTGACCAATTTCCTTACCCCTGTTGAACACAACTTGATCTGAACACCACGTTTTTTTGTAGGGATTATGTGTTGAGGCTGTTAGTTTTGCACCACAGAGTTTTCCAAATAGGCAAAAAGGTTCTGATATATTGTCATCTAACCCGAGAACTTTTTTCTCCCTATGTCCACTACAGTGGACAACCAGTATTAGGGTTAGGTACCACAGTCACCTGATTTAATATGCAGATGGCTGCATATTAAGTATACTTTAATATGCATTATTATGCACAGTGGAAACTGCTTTGGGACAAATGATCATATCTTTCTTATCTCTACTCTTAGGGGGTTCAGCCAATCAGTGCCAAGAAAAATGGTGCACCTGAATTGCTTACTTCATTATTGCCAACCAATAGTGTCTCAAGTACCAATGAGTTTAAGTATTTCAGCTTCCCAAGTTGCATTTTTTTAACAATATTTCAGATATGCTCTGCAAAACAATTTGTGAATACCCTGTAGATGGGTTGTCTGTGAATAATCTGAACCCATGTTTCTCAGAAAAATTTGCAAATACTGAACCTCAAATAGGAGAGGACGGCTTTCTTTCAGGAATTTGTCACTCACACACAAAGGCCAATCATCATCCTGTTAACAGACTCTCTCCTCTGAGCTGTAGCTACTTGTAGTTTAGCTGGATGACCATGTCTTTGAAGGTTTGCTGCTGTGTTATACTCTTTTCATTTTCAAATGATGGATTGACCAATCTAGAATAGTTGTGTTCAAAGCTTGGGACATTGTTTTATAACCTAACCCTGCTTTTAAATTTCTCCACAGCTGTTCCCCTAACCCGTCCGCTGTGCTCCTTGTGTTTCATTTTGCTGTTCCTCTAAGGTTTTTTGCACGGCTACAAGTGAACTCTGGTTAACATTTAATACAATGGATAGTAACTCTGCACCCAATTTTACTTAGATTTTTGAAAAGCATGTATTCTTTTATTTCACTTCCCCACTTAGTATTACTTTTTGCTGGTTGATGACAAAATACCAAAAATATGTTGAGATTTGTAGTTGTTATATGATAGAATGTGAAAATCTCAACGGTGTACAATTAAACAAACAACACTGTTGCAAGGCGTCTTAAACTGAAAGATAATAAATGGCTTTAATTTGTGTTTTTGATTAACTGTATGTCACCTTGTATGCAGCTCCTCCATGAATGATGGATTTGATGAAAATTCCCAGATCCTCTCCCGTCTCCCTGGACTTGTTTCCCTTCAGGCTGATGCCAAGTCCCGCCGAGCCAGTGTCATTGAGGGGAACCTCAAACATCAGCTGCTCCTTCCCGTTCTCCAAAACCACGCCACGCAAACGAGACAACTCGTCTTTCTAGGGGAAAAAAAGAAGAAAAAGATCCTGCAGATCAGGTGAGATGCATTAATGATGTGAGGAAATGGCTGAAAACTGGGTGACAGAGTTCATCTTATTGGACGTGAATAGTCTCCAAAAGCTAAACTAAAAGCTTTTCCATTTTCGAGAGAGAAGCACAGGGTGCTTTTCAGCTAAATTTCTCTATGACTAAAAAATGGTCAGAAGAAAAACAAGTCTAAAGAAGAAGAGAAAAGCCATTTGGACTGTCTGCTTTTATGCACCAATTTCTCCCTCTTTCAGCTCAGCAATATCAATAAAAGTTCTGTATTTTACAAGAGGTAATTGAAGAATACAGCCAACACAGAGAGCCTGAAGGACAAAAGCAGACGAGAATATAAAAGAGAACAATTGTAAACCTGACAAAAAAGAAGAAAAGAACCATAGATGGATTGTTGAAGTAAACAAAAAAAAAAAGATGGTGAAAAACACCATATCATTAGGGCAGCTGTATGGCAATAATCACTGAGTGTGGGACATATTTAAAGGAAAAAAAATACTCTAAACAAAGGGAGTGTCCAAATGAAAGTGTGTGTTTGAAGCCTGTGATGGCTCAGCAGGAGAGCTGTCATGGTTTTAGCTCGTATGGAATATGATATTTTTCCTATAATACTTTGTTCTTGGATAAATTTAGTAATTTCATTTGAAACATATTTGCGAAATGTTAGAAATAAGTGGTTTGTTATATTTTCTAATATACCTTCCAGTCCAACAAAACTGATCCAAGGAAACTAAATTTAAAATTCAAAACAAACCAATGTGTATCTCACTTTAAGAAATACACCATACACCGTTTCTGTATAGTTCTGCAGAAAACAATATTTTACTTTTAAGACATTGCAACACAGGCATGTTGAGATTCATTCAACAAATTGGAAAATGATTTGCAAGGATTAAGCATATTTGTCATTAAGCCCCTATTTGTTTTTTGGGGGGTTTTTTTGGCCTGATATAATATTCTGTTGTTTTATTGGTAGATAATTATCATGATTAAGAGAAACAAAGGTCATAAAACATCAGTCTGTCTGAATAATCTATATAATCTGCTTCATCTGGGGATGGTATAACTTTTCAGTAATATTCTAATTTAATGAATGGATCTGCTTCTTGTTTGTATTTCGGAGTGTTCAAGTAAATCAGTTGACATTTGACAGTAGAATGTTTTCCCTCCCTGCAAACTAATATCCAACTGAGGAAGAAATGATATTGATGCAACATGGTCATTTTCCAAATATTATTTGGCCCCTAGGCCTCCTAACTGGTATTGCGTTCTAGGTTGCAGTCCCGCTGGATAACTAAGAATGCTGGAAATAAATGTGTTTCTGAGAATATTAAATATCTATAATAAATATCCATTTGTCCACATGAGTTTAAAAATAAAGCACATAGGCTGTTGTAGGACAAGAAATTTTTCCCATAAGAGTGAATTTGCATAGTGTACTTAAGTATATTTTGTACAAATTTTGGCTTCCTTTTTGCTTTACAAATATTAAATGATCATTTTAAAATCTTCTCGATTTTAAAATGATAAGTTTTGCATTAAAGTATTATAGCTTTGCACACCTTGTTGAACTCTTGTCTTTTGCCCTTTGCTTTGCTCTTACATATTTACTAATATCAAAGTGTGATATTTAACACAACTTTCAGTTCAGAGGGAGGTCTAATTGGTTTGACCAACAGAAGTAGTATTAATTAATTTATATTGTTTTATAAAAAAAAATAAAAAAATCTAACAATTTGAGAGTAACAAACATGAATACAAAAGTTGCACCATATTTGTTATACTGAACAAAGCAATGTATTTTATGTTTTCTTTAATTTAATCAAAATTTCTGCAGCTGTAGACTTGTCAGTCTCACAGACTGTCAATATCTGTTTATGTAGCTGTCAATAAAAATGGATGCATGCACCATGTGTATGAGAGTGTGCGTTTTTGTGGGTCAGGAGTGTTAGGTTTAAACACTGCTGTTTGCCTGTGGGGATTGTAGGTTTAACCGCGTTAAGCCGACATAAAGTCCTCAGCTCTGCAGAAAACAGTTTTCCCTTCTGGAAGAATAACTGACTGTCCAGACCTGATAGGAAGCTCCCCGACCTTGGAGGGAAAAAAAAGAAAAAGAAAAAAATGGTGGAAAATGTTAGCCATGCTCTGCTTATAATTGCAGTGAAAACGCTTTCACTGCCTGAAACTTTTTTATAACATCCATTTTATTTGTTTTCTGCCACTTTTATTTGGTTTTACTCCCGCCCTGTGTTATTCATGATTTTAAGTTTTCTTAAACTTCAAAGATAACAAATGCTAGAGCAAATTCAACGTAAGCAGGGGTACTCAGAAGAGCTTACATGGTTTCCCTTCACATGCAAATACATGCTTGGCTGATAAAAATCTATTTGCAAACAGTAACTGAGCTTTAATAACTTAATTTTTTTAATATAATTTTGTGGGAAATACTTCAGACCTGTCTATTTTTCGGAAGTCTCTGCAGTAAAACAACTTGGCTTGACTTAGCATTGACCTTAAACAAGTCTTTGTTTTTCATGGAACATTACACAAGCACAACATACAAACCTTTAACTCACACAACACTTTCATAAAACATTTCTATTATTCCAGCTATGCAGCTGTGATAGGAACACATTTTCTGCGTAATGATGAAAGCACAAACTGCAGTGAGCTTCTATATTTCTGTTTCCATTCGTGGCTATAAAAGGTGTTTGATTCTTTGCTACATTAACTCTATCAAATCCACCCAATGACAGAAAAAGCCGTTTGCACAGATGAACCTTCTCGTGGAGGTCGTTTAACATTTAAATGGGTTTGCCACAATGATAGATCTACAGGAGGCCACGCTATCAAAGAGACAGCTCAGTCGGTGAGTGAGTTTTATTAAACAGAGCCAAAAAACGTGCAGGAGAGAATGATGGAAGGACGCATTATGTGAAAATGAGTGAGAACACTCAACTACTTCACCTACATCACCTCTACAGGAGAAATGAAGTGTGAGATGGAGAGAGACATAGAGAAAGACTGGATGACATGAGAAATAAGAAGAATAATGTATAATTTGAGTTGTCAGGATAACATAAAGGGTCTACTTAAACATAGTTTGCCATGGTATTTAATATAATGTCAATGTTAAAAGCTGCACTGCTATAGTTCATGTCCAAAGGTCCAGGCACCATAACAAAGCAAAAATAATCAACTTGGCCCATGTAAACATGGACCAAAATCTGAGAGGAATGTTTCTGATTCCACTCTGAATTGAGGAAGGTCTGAGGGCAAAAGGTGATCAGAAGCAGTACTAGAAAGGTGTTCAAAGGTGTGGTAAGTGTATATTATTTCTGACCTTTCAACACCATCTTTCAGAAGAAGTGTCTCTGGGAAGAGGGATATCTGAATTTCCTTCCTGGACTTGCTAGCTCTACGACCCAATCTTGGACTAAGCAGAACATAACAGCTTCCCATTTCTGAAAATTACTGTCCAATCACTGACCACTTGAGACGAGTTCACAAAGTGAAATCCCATCAACAGTTTCTCGAAATGGTCAGAGTAGTAATGTTACATAGTTTTAGTGTTGCAACAAAGCATCTGCAGTACTACAGATGGACGACGAAATAAAATTACATGTTAAATATGAAAGGCTTCTGATGTTAGCGGAGATGTTGTCATGATGTTGCAAGACCAGTTTCTGCATTCTACAAAAAAAAAAAACATTAAAGGTTGTGCAGAATGTCAAGTTGGACTCCAAAATGGTGCAAAGTGTTTGCAATTGGACAACAAGCGTAATAGGGCAGAGTTGTGAGAAAAACAAAAAAGACCAATGGATTCTGCTGTAAAAAGGACAGGCAATTGTTACAATCTCAAAACCACAGGATTGTGTGCAATTTGAATGAAAACTGCCATATAAAGGGCTAATTATAATTGTAATATTTAAGCATTTATTGTTACCCAAAAGGCTGATATGCAGTCTTCAAACACAGCCTGCTAGACACTATTCGAAGAGGTTGACTATTTTCCTTCACTTTAAAATTCCCCTTTAAGAAGATTCCACAAGGTGAGGTCAAGCGAGGTGAGGAAGGGGGTTCATCTCATGGTACTTTAAGGTCTTTACTGGTTTGCGTTGATGCATGCAATTGAACATTGTCGAGAATAAAGAGCATGCCTTCTTGAGCAATGCTGACTCTTTCTGGTACCACAGCGTCTTCTAAATCACAGACATTATGACTGGGAGCCGATTGGAGTTATTTTTCAATCCAAATTCATCCAACTAGGTCATCTTTAATAATGCCATGACATACTCTAATACTGAAGTTGAAGACATCAGATTCAGTCACAGAGTCATCAATCATCAGTTCATAAAACTGTCTTTAGATATTTCCTGTATTAGCTTTGGTATGTCAACTACGCATGTCTTGTTTAGTTGTGGTTGATTCTTAGCCTTTCTTACCTTGTCCATGTCTCTGAGAACTGAAAACAAAATCCTACTTCTGAGTAGGTAGACTGCAGGGGAGATGCTTCTTGGTAGTTTCATATCTAATTCTTCTGGATCTTTCTTTCACTCAACATGTCTTGCATCCCAGTTGATTGTATGCAACAACATTTAATGTTATCATTATTTAATACTTTTCCAATTTCAAAAGTGCCGTCTTCTTCTGAAAGTCTTTTCAAAGTCAAATTGAATTTCTTTTTAGCCCTTTTAGCCCGAAGAATAGGATGCTGTTTTCTTTAGGATACAACCTCCCTACATAAACAAGAAACCTCACCTAATATGCTCAAGATGAATAGGCATTGAAGTATGCATAACTTAGAATTTGAAAATTCTTAGTATTTGAGTCTAAAAACTGTAGTTCAGAACCTAAAAAAGTTTGAGAACCGATGGTGCAATCTAGTTTTGACTTCTCTAAGTGCTTTGCATGTCAAGCTTAACCCTTTAAACGGTAATCATAATGCAAAAAAGTTTTGAAAATACATATTTTCTTGTTTTCACAACTAAAAGTTGCACAAAACTACAGCTCTGACCAGTGATTTATTTTATTATTTTGAGCAAGAACCCCATATGCTGAGTTTTAAGAACATTTTTGTTCAACCTTATTTACTTGGCATCATTAGGTTTTTGTCCTTCATGAAATGGAAGACTGCATAGCAACCCTGTAAGGAACAAGCACAGACCGTACATACGAAACAATGAAAGAAGGGGTCTTGTGAATCAACACCTGAAACCCACCTTGCTGTGTCAGAAAGGTGCTCCGTAATCTCTGACTACGGAGCATCTTCTTGCTTATAAGCAAGAAGGAAAGTTTGAAGTATAGTTTTCTGATGTTGCTGTCTACAAGGAACAACTTACAGCAAAGCTAAGTCTTTATCTCCCATTGAGACGAGTTCATATATTCAGCATTTACAACAGCATTGTGAAATATCCAAGCTGATCCCCTGAGGTGTGCAGTCGAACCTGACGTTGGCGACCGTTAGCGTCTCTCCTGTGATCAGCACTTTAAGACACAACAGTGATGTTGGACGATAAGAGGATGAAGGAGCTAAAAGGCCCTTGATAAACAGCAGAAAGACGTGAGATGAGACAGAAAACCACAGAAGAGAGATGTGATACCCTTCTTGACTGCTCTCCACTGGGATGATGGCAGCTCCTGCAGAGACACCAAGCTGCCAAGTGTGTGTATGTGTGTCTGTGTATAAACAGGTCTCAGAGTGGTGTAACAGATGGGGGATCTACTGTAGTGACTGTGAGGTCACACTGGTGACAGTATCAGTGCGATGCACTCTCTCACACGCACAAAGAAACAACAGACTGAGGGGAAGAAGCACACCATGCACAGGCTTGCTGATAGTGATGGATGAGGCTTAATCAGAGTAAAGAAACTGTTCAATACAGTTGCTTTGTTAAGAACATGCTCTGTCACCAGTTACTAACCGTTTACCGATTTCATGCCGATGTGAGAGTGAGGAACATCTGGCACTAAAAAGATTTTTTTTTTCTCTCCTTTTGTTAAAATAGGGACAGAGAGAAGAATAGATAGGCAGAATAAGAGGTCAAAAGATGACTAACAAAAAGCCCATAGAAAACAAATTTACACATTTTTGCAGACTAATTAAAAAGCGAAGCAGAACTGTAAAAAAATATTTATTATCTTATTATAAATGTATAATACTTATGTCTTTGTAATCATGTCAGGTCAGGAGATTTAAAAAATTGAAACAGACCTACTAGAATGGATCAAACTGGTAATGTTCAAATTCAAAATACAGAAAACATCCTTTTTGCTTTGTAAAAGAACAAGATATCAGTGTCTGATCACTGGATTGGTTTATACTATTAAGTTTTGGATGGATCGACACTAGACAGCATTAACTAGATATGTTTTCTTTAAATATGCCCTGTTTTACACTGCTCTTTGATCCATTTGAGACAATAGAACGTTTGGTGGTTTTATTTTAAGTCTAGGTTGGAAATGACAGCATGATACATTTTAGTCAAAGCAATCCCTGTAATGGAGCGATTAAGGTCACAAAAGGACATTATGTACATTAACGTCACTGGCCTTACCCTCTATTCAAGTTAGGGCTTAATCTTTGGCTCAGTGGTGCCCGGCGATCCAAAATGTCTAAGAATGCAATATAAGTTTCATTGGTCACATGTACCATGATGTGAATTGATGTAAAATGGCTTGGAGACACAACTCATACACACTCATCAGGTCCTGCATGACTGACCACTGTGTCCTTCTTAAGGTAAATAAAAAATAATAAATTAATTAATATTTGTAATCATTTTTGGGGGGTTTTTTTATATATTTTTTTTAACTAATCTTGTGTATTTTTAGGTGCCATTCTATTTGTTTGATTGATGACAGATCGACGTTTTGCCTGCAACACCACACAGAAAACTCATAAATGTGAACTGATCCTGTAGGAATATAAAGCATATATGAAAGAACAACAAAACATAAGGGGGGAGAAAAAAAGACATGTTTGAGTTATCTGCAGGCAGAAAAGAGGATATTTGTGTTGAACATTAGTTCCGAACCACTAGCCAACTCAGCAGGCATATCCCTGCTCATATGCAAAGAAAATCACTGCAGAAAAAAAGGTTTCACACTGTATAAACGAGTAAGTGTGTAAGTTTGTGATGTGTTTAGCCTGCACACAGAGAGGCAGCACAGCATGATGTATACTTGCTATACCGTGGCCTGTGTATGAATATGCTGTAAGTCACAGATCGGCAAACTGAGTGAGAGCCTGTGTGCACGTAGAGGTGGTGTAACGTCTTTGTTCTACAGCGAATAGACATTAGCAGACAACACCAGATGGTCGGCTAAAATGAGACAACGGAAGAGGGGGAGGAGAAGAAAGACGAGATCATTCCATCATTTCCGCGACATTCTTCTTCTGCGTCCCTCCCGCATAAACACAAACAAATGGGTACAAATGCAAAGAAAGCAGAAGAGCATATTTGTGTTTAAAGTCTGTGGGAACAGGCTTTACAAATGCTTGTAATTGCATTATGTTTGTAACAATCAGCAATGTTACAAATGTTATAAGAGTTAATGAAGACTCCAATAAAGTAGTTTCAATGAAACCTCTAAATTATCCGCACTAAAATCTACCCAAAGCTCAATAATTATAGTAATAGGTACCCAAGAAGATATTTAAATTTTTAAATACAGGCTGTATAAGTCAACAGCAAAACCTCTGCGTTTAAGAAAAAATGTTGATTGTGTAACTGTGCAGACCTTTCAGAATGTATATTGCTGAAGCATCCTTTCAGCTTGCCACATACTGACTTATGAGCCTTCACCCACTGTTTTCCAAATTATCCAGATTTGAGGAAAGTTCTTCGTATGAGCCCATGGATTTTCTGCCAAATTTAGTTCAGGACTTTCATAAAATATAATTTTCTCCAGGTGAGGCTGAAATTGCTCTTCATCTCCAGCTCTCTAATCGATACTTTAAAGCTTTGGGTCAAAATTGACTGGTATCTGAAAGTAATTTAAACTTTACTCACTCTAGATGAAAGAACACCCACACCATGATGCTGCCACAACCCTGTCTCCCTGAGAGTATGTTGTTTTGATAATGTGTTGTTTTGAATGCCAAATGTACATCTATGTGTTCAAAATGTTCCAGTTTGATTTCGCTATAGAAGGTTTTGTCTTGCAACTATATTTTTTGGATCAGACAAATAAAGAATACATAAAATTATCACACGCAGAACGTAAATCTGGTATCATCACCAGACTTATGGCAGCATCTCCTACTAATTTCTGCCACATCTTCCATTTTGTATTTATAAAAAATAGATTGTGTATGTGTAAAAATGTGTTTGTCCTGGGACTGGTGGATTTTATCTCAGGTTTATCTGTGACTGACGGCCGATGTGAATGCAAGTAAGAGTTTGTGTTTCAAAAAGCATTTGTTTAAGATTGTACAAATTAACCAAATCCAACCAGGTTATTACATCATTTAATTTTTTTATCCAACATATTTGTTTGTTGTTAAGATACATAAAAAGTGTAAAAGCTAGTATTGTCTTGTTATTTATGTCAACATTATTATGATTTTTTAAAGGTGGTTCCTACTGAATTTTCATGTCAGGAACCACAGCAAACTTATGCAAATATAACTTCAATAGTGCACAACCGATTCACAATCTATCCATTAATTCATGTTTCAGCCCATGAGCATATCTATGAACTTTTAATTTGAAAATAGGTTTGCACAGCTTCAGAAACAGATAACAGGAACTTAGAACAATGCTTTACCCATGGGGCAGAGTGAGCTGTAAAGTTTTCTGAGAAACGCAACACTGACATTTCAGGAAAATATGTCTACTATAAACAAAGAGTAAATACAAGACATGGTGGTCTATATAAAAACAACAGCTAAGGCTTGCGGCACTGCTTTGCTTGCCAATTAGTTTTATAGTTTTTGGTGAACTGAAATGAAGAATCAGAGTTGAAAAAAATCTGACATTTTGTGTATACACCCAAAAAATGCATCCTTGGAAGCAAACTATCCGAGAGTTCAGACATGCACACACGATCAAATCCTGAATACATTAACAAATTATCCTAAATGTTAACACATGCTCGCACACTAACACTTCACAGCTTTTCCTGTCTGCAGACACAGAGATTCCTATGGGGCTCAGAGTCACATGCACATGTTTGTGTTTGGTCGCCTGGCAGCCGTTGAGGAAACATCAGTCGACAGGAGCGGAAAGAGGCACAAAGGGAAGAGGCATAGAGAGCAACGTAAAAACAGAATAAGACACATTGAGGAAGAGGAAACATAAACCACAGACGTGAGTTATGGGTAAAGAGAGGAGGCAAATTTAATTCTTATAATCAAAATTTGCCCATACAAGTTTAGAAAAATAAAATAACTTTTTATTGAATATCATATTCTGCAAGTGTGGGCAAGCAGAAGAAAAAAAATTACAGTGGAAAGTTGTCGAAATCTGTTTTTTGTGATGGTAAAATCATCCAGTTTCATAAAAAAAAACATCCAGGGAAGGGAACTATGAATTGATCTTTTGTTTATTTTTCATATTTAGAAATGTAAAAAATAAATGGCTTTCACTTTTATTTTAAAGCGAAGAATGACTGTCAACAGCAACAAAAAAAATCCAGAAAGCAAGTGTCATTGAATGAAATAAAAATCTGTTCCCACAGGAAACATGTCATGACACGCATCACAACCGTAAATAGTCAAGTATCCAAGTGTAGCCATCTTTGACAGACATTTCCACCCAATCCCACAATAAGACTAAGGCTTTTTGAGGTCACCATGTGATGCCACAAAGGCAAACTGAAATTGTTAGGTTTTATTGGCTTTCTATATTTGTTTGAAGATTTAGTAAGATGTTCACATTGAGGACAGAAATAGAATTTCCCAGTTTCAAGTTGGAAAAACCCCTAACAAATTGCAAATCTGAAGTAAGAGGTAACTTCTTTTCGTTGTTTTTTTAACCTGACATTAAAATATGCATTCATAGAAAAACACTTTTGATTAGTTGTATTTTTGTAAATCTTTCATACACAACAATCCATATGTATTATTAGCAGTAGCTCTTAGATTGGTTAATGAGTAAATTCACAAATCCCTGTTTGTTTGTAAAGACTCAAGTTTGAACACCATAAATGGAGTATCTAAGCAGCTATGATTTTGATGAAGTAAAGATTAGGGACTCACAACAACTCATTTTCTTGGTTGTTGGAGTTTATTTCCTCCACATTAAAGTATTTTTTTTTTTACCTTGCAAATAGCTGAGTACCGCCTACGGCCGCCCACAGCCACCAGTGCAACTTGCATCATTGACTTTGAGTTTGGTCAAAGCTTTTCTTGTATCAGTTCTGTACACATGTAACTTGGGATTTTGACTTTATACAAATGTTCTTTAAAATTTTTGGGTTTCTTGCTAAACAATTCCTTACTCAAACCTTCAGCTCCATTGAAGAAGTTTTTTGGGGGTTGACGACTAGAGGCTAGTAATCTTCATGTGCTTCCTCTTTAGCCACTCCATTGTTGCCTTGCTAGGTTATCCTGAGTTCCTGATAAGCTGGAAGATTAATCCACAACTAAACCCCACTGGTTGGGTTGAAAGATGAAGTTTTTCTTTCATGACCATATTTGGCCTTCCTCTGTAAGCCCTCAATGCTGGTGTTCCATTCATCCCATTAGTATACCGGTCTGAACCAGTACCTTTAGCAGAAGACAGCCTCAAAACATAATGTTTCCATTTCCATGTGTGACCAGTGGAGGATCTCACTTCTCTACGTTTTTTCTCTTTGTAAACATGGTAGGATGATTTGAAAGACCTCAATTATAGAGGCATCTAACCGCAGAACTTTCTCCAAAACCTTTAGTGAATGATTCAGTTGTTCACTGACTCTAGGAAAGTCTTTACATGCTCCTTCTTTAGCAGACTCCCATGAGGAAAGATCTTGCAAATGAGTGGATCTGAAGCTGGGAGTGATTGATGGTAAATTCATATTTCTTCAATTTCTCCAAATAATTATACAAATATCAGTCACCTCTCCAAACTTCTTTTTCGTGGTTTCGGAGTCCATTCCAGCCTTGTTCAAAAACCCAATCTTGTCCTTGAGATCATCTGAAGTCTCTTTGGTCGTTCATGTGGTAGCAGGGGGTTTTTAATGGGAAGAAATTGATTTAATGGACAGATGTGTTTTATTTCCATAACATGAAGAAATAATTGATTGACTGATTGATCAGTGTGCCACATGGCCAATCTGTTGGAGCTTGAATTCTGGCTCATCTGGAGGGAATCAAATATTTATTTAACTCAATGACACAAACCAGATTTTAACCTTTATATATTTTGTTTGGACTTTTGATTTATTATTTGGCTTCCCACATAATATAATGATACCATGGTGAAGGAGAGACAGATAAAGAGAAAACTATTAGCATAGAAATGTAATTTTGTAATTGGTGAATTAAAACAAAGGAACACAAGTCTACATATTTTTTTTTTTTACCAAAGTGTGTGAAATTAAAGATGTAAAAAAGCAGTTTGTTAGTGGAAGAATTGTTTCTGACATGAAAAGTCAGAGAAAAGTGAGGAAAATAAAACCAGAGAGAAAAAAAGTTGTTTATTGAGAATATTAGAACAGAGGTGAAATTTAGCATAATGTGTGAAAACATTTCCAGAAATAAATCAGATCTGAAGAAATTTTCTAACCCTTGCAGAAAGATTTGTCCATAGCGGGATAAAGCAGTGATACATTGCTGCAGAATCAAGCCAAATTTCTTTGAATTGACTGGTGATTCTTCAAGCCAACAGAAAATCTTGTTCTGCTTGCTGCCATTTTAACACTGGGACTGGTTCTTACCATTTCTCTGGGCAGGAACATCTCATCCTGCCGTAAAACCACCAGGGACACAGTCTCTCCCTGACGAGTGCTGCGGAGCATACACACCAGCTCCTCCTGGCCCACCCCGGTGATATCCACACCGTTTACCTATGCACACACACATAAGAAACTTGTCTAAGGCTGATTTGTTGAGGTATAACAAAAACTATACTGGTAAGCTTCGCTATACCTCCAGTATGCGGTCTCCAGACTGAAGCCGTCCATCTTTGACAGCAGCTCCTCGTGGCAGAATGTTTTTGACTAGAATAGGACCCGGGCCGTGTATTGAGGAATCCCTGGTTACAACAGTAAATCCAAGACCTTCTGAACCTACAATCACATTCACAGAGAGATGCAGAAATCAGAGCTTCTCTCGAAAGGTCTGAATATATTTCAAGAGGATTTTAAGGTGAAAATCTGAATTCAATGTCCCACACACATGTACTTTATTCTGAGAGCTTAGGTGCAGTGCTGTTGACTCAGCTCCTGATTCCATATAATGTACTATGTGTGTGTTAACTTTAAGTATTGGAAGATTGAGTATGGTTTTTTAAATCCTTTAGATACAGGTGCAGCAACACATCTGCAAGCATTAAGGGGGTTCAGGAGAAGGTCAGAAAGGACAGCAGGAAGAAAAAACTAGAAGGAAGGAAGGAGGAAGCCAGGAAGGAAGGACAAATAGATGAACATATAGATGGAGAAAAGGAAGGATGTGGATGAGAGAAAAAAAGAGGGTTCACGTACAGGTCAAAAAGGATGAGAAGAAGACAAGAGTCCAAGTGAAATCAATGAAACATTGGAAACATAGAGCCAATGTTCTGGAAAAGAAGAAGATAAAGACAAAAAGCTTAATCAGAGAAAATATGTGCACATATAAATGTGTATGAAAGATCTCACACACATGACTGTGAGAACAGGAAAAACTTTGCACTCAGACACAGGGACTGGCTGTGTGGTTTATAGACCTCATTAAGTCTGGTCTCTTTAGCAGAGCCAAGTCAGCAGTTTGGGCCGCTATGAATTCATATCAGCAGAAATGAACAGATCAATAAAGACTTAATAGACCCTGAAGAGAAGGAATGTGGAAGATGGAGAGAGGAAAGAGACTTTGCCTGATAGGTTTACAGAAACAGGAACAAATCCATATGAACTGGTAAGGCAAACACCATGCCAAGTAACATATTAAAGATTTACAGTTTTAAATAAATTTAACTAAAATGAAAAAGGCAAATCCCACAAACCAAAGAGCAACACTAAATGCTGAAAGTTTAACTGAAAACGGCCTACAACAATTTAGTCTCACTGCAGGATCTTAACGCAGTGAATTTAGGTAAGTTTATACTTTCACCCACTCCCTTGAATACATAAAACAAACGTTTCAACATTATGCTTCATGCTGTAATGTTTTGTACATTTTCAAAAAAACAAACAAAGATGTTTCCAACCTTTCTTTAAGTCGATCCGCAGTCTTCGCCCTCCTCTTTTATTGGACACCAAGCTGGAGAGCGCCGGACTTTTCCTGTGAAGAGGGCTGTCACCTCTCTCCTTTGGACTCTACATTAAGAACATGCAGCTTTTAGGACAACTTCAAACAAAATACATATAACAGTAACGCTTTAATGTAAGAAATGTATTAAAAAAACAGCTAAGTTACAAGGTTTCTGCAAGTTTTGTCAACTCAAACATAATACTTTTTAAGACCTTTTTAAAACCACTATGAATAAAATTTAAGACCTGTATCACGACCAAAATATATAAAGCAATATAGCCTTTTCTTATATAGTAGTAGAGTTGGAAAAGGCGAATGTTGTCCAGCCAATTGGCAATAACTTACACTTACCAATGATAAATGCAAAAAAGCTAGCTAGCTAGATATCTAGGGTTTGCTAGTAGCTACTTAGCGATAGCCTCAACCACAAAACATGATGATGATGATGATATCTGCATGCAGCTCAAACTTTTGCCTGACATAAAACTAAACTACATAGAATATACAAGACTAAATAGTTCTGCCACAACAAAATTTGGGCTTGTGAAATATAAGGTCAACTTACATATTTCCTAATAAATAAAAAATATTTTAAGACCCTAATTCACGAATTCAAGACTTTTTAAAGACTTTTTAAGGATGCACGAACACCCAGAGTTAGAAGCTATTCTTCAAAAACTCTCCTTCAATCATGAGATGTAGGTCTGCCTGGAACCAGAAGTGCCAAGAAAACCTTTTTTGTTTATCTGCACACAACACCCTGGATGTTCTGGATCTTAAACATTTTTTTAAGGGAAAAACATCCAACATTTAATAACTTAAATTTCTCTTTTTGTTTTAAGAGCATAAATTTAAAAAATCAGCATGATTTAATAGGAGATATTTCTGTTGTGGTCAGACTCTACATATGGAACCTGCGAAAACTGGATAGATGAATGGAAGGATTGGTTCTGTCTTTTCTCCTCCCTTACTAGAAACAGAATAAACTTCCAGACTTTTCCAGACAGTGTACGACAAAGTAATTGAATAAATATATCAAATATGATGGTTAAAAAAAAAATAAATTTAAATGTGTAGCTCTGTTTATAGAACTGTACAGAGTTCCTGCATGACCAACAAAACTTATTTTTAATAAACTAAGATAATAAGCTGTTGCTAAGAAACTGTTCCCTCTAAGGCAGTTGTTTTTCAAATGTCAGCCAAGTAACCATAGTGACGTTGACGACATAGTTACATGTGTTCGGGTTTTATGAGCTTTTTTAGCTCTAGGAAGAAGGTGGACATAAGGTAAAAATAAAGTGGAACTTATTGCTTTTTAAAGCCACAGGAAAGGGATGAAAAACAAATAAAGTATAGTAATAAATACAGAGCTTAGAGAGAATTAAAACTTAGATCATTAACATTACATGATGGTGGGTGGAAACAGAACTGATGAAGGTGTTTTATCTTGGCATGAATGCATGTTGCTTGATATCTGTGCTGTCTGGTTGTTGGTAAGTGAACTACTGTAATTTACTGGATCTTACAACTAAATTGTTATATCCGTTTAATGTTGCTGAGGCATTTTTACAGCATATTTGAGTGTTTTTAGTATAACTGAAGCACAACTCACACCAACTGCTTCAAGAATAGGAGTTTCTTCTACAAGACGTGGAGTTGAATTCTCAGGAGGTTTAAACACAGGTTTGGCTTTGACTGGTGGAGGTGGATCTTTGGCCTTGGTGACACGAGGGCTGCTGTTCAGAGCCGTACTGTTGACACACAGCTGACTGATCAGGCTTTTCTCATATCGCTCTCTGTTTGATGAGGACACAACTTCCAAACGAACAAGTGGGGACCGCATCGCCTGACGAAAAATGTCCTGAGATCTACAAAGAAAAAGAGGAAAAAGAAAAAGCAAAAAAAAAACAAAACTATTGTTTAGTTTGGTGAATGAGTTATTTTTTTATTTTTATTTTTTTAAAGAAAGCAAAGGCAGTTAGCAGATGCACTGATAATTTCATCATTCATAGTAACATCCAAAGAGTACTTATCAGTTTCAGACAAGAAAATTAATTATACTGTGGGAAAGCATAACTGAATTAGGAGAAAAATAGAGACACAGTTAAAAAATCTGATTACACATAATTCATTTAACGTATAACCCAGATCCTTGGTACTTAAAACTTTAAGAAGTTTGATTTCTAACAACTACAAAACAGAATATCAAAGGAAATGATAGTTTTAGAAACTGATCCCTTACAATTCCACTGAACCATCATCATTACGTGTGTAAAAGCTTTCCTTTTCCTCCAGTTGAATTAGTAATGGCTATTTGCAGCGTTTTTCTTTTTTATCACCTTCTTTGAGCTCAAAAACAGACAGTTCAGGAAGCATAGAGCCACAACACCTGGACACACAGCCATTAGAAACTCATAAAGAATGAAAAAGATCATTTTGCAGGGAATTAATTTAGATCAGATCATGCTAAGCAAGTTACAGGCACTGCGGTGTCAGGAGCAATTGGTAATCAGCATCATTCACCTCAGATAAGCAATGGAGTAAATCCAGTTAATTAAAATTTCATTTGATTACACTCCTGTTGTTTTCCGAATAGTTTATGATGATTAGAGTTGACTTTGTTTAAAAGTCAGAAATGAACAATTCCTCCATGAATTTGATGGAAAAATGTGAAACTTTGGAAAATTGATAATTTATCTAATATAAACTATTATGTCATTATGTATATTTACATTAAGAGTACAGTCATTTTAGCATCATGGAAAAATCAAGTGTCTTAAGGCAAAACTTTGCCTTGTAAATATAATCTGTGTTGAGACATCATTATAGACAATCCATACAGTGTATCAATTTTAACATTACCCTGTGAAAGAGTATTATACTAAAGCAAAGAATAATTTGCCACAAAGGAGCTAACATCTTCCAAAAGATCTTTACAAGAAAAAAAATTATATCTTCTGATTTTGAAACTATACATGTGCAAGAAACAAAGTGAATTTTCCATGATTAAATGCATAAGCTACATTACAGTCAGAATATTCTCAGACATTATAAAGTCAAAAAATTGTAAATAAATAAATAAGTAAACAAACAAAAACTCTGAAAGGCCTCTAAGATTTAAGTATTAAAATTAGGACGTGAGAATGAGAATATTTTGTAACGTATAATAATCTTAGTAAGTTTCTAATATTTTTTGTTCATGCTAATTTCAGGGAATGTCTTAGTTCTAAGGTCAGACATGTTTGTCTCAAATCATGGAACATTATCTTTTTTTTTCTTGCAAACGTGGAAGCCATATTTGTAAGGTTGTGAACATCATCATCAACGAAACACTAGAAGTTGAACCGTAGTCATGTGACTAATTTGTGGTACTCTCTTCTCAGTCCATGGAAAAACCATTTGAACCCAACACTCACTCTACACGAGCATTTATTATTAACAATTGCTTTTGCAGTGATTTAGATTGTATTGACAGTAGAATGAAATTAGATATGAAAGCTGTGTGTTTTGTTATGAGTATGGAGACCATTGTGCTCAGATGATATCACTATTATGTCTGATTGAACAAGGCGTGCAGCCACATTTGTGTGAAACCGATATTCTAATCAGGCAGCCTCGATAATAATCTGGCATGGACAACGGCCCTGTGTGAATTCACACAAAACTTTGCTGCACAATGCTACAGCTGAAATATCACTTGACAAGTCTGAACAAAAGTAGCAGTACTCTATGTTTGCAAGTGCAAATACAGTTTAGATACAGTGCAGGTGGAGCTTAAACGACACAAAATACTTGTTTTTCCTTCTGTTTGATAGATTTTTGTGTTTCTCAGGCAGACATACATTCAAAATCCTATTTTATTATTCTAACATTTATTTTGCCTAACATACACTGTATGACCATGTGGAATGAGTCTCTACTTATGGAGTGTTACTTTTAGCTATTGAATGACTGAAATAAGTTACCATATGAGTAATTTATTATTGAACTTGTACTCCTTAATATCTGTGAATCCTAAATTTGTATTGCTCAATTTACTAATAACAAAAGGAACTGACTAACTGTGACGTAATGTGAACAAAATTTGCACTCCTGACAATTCTCCTTATATAATCTAAGAAAGTTTCGGTTTTCGGCATTTATATTAGGGAACTGTGCTGCTTTCTTAGAAATATAAAAATATGCAAAGTTTTTAAACCAAACAAAATGTTAGCCTCTGAGGAAAAACAGAGATAAACAGCTGCACTCACTGGCTAAATGTCTTGTCCATGAGGTCAGTGTTGTTGATTTTCACAATGCACTCATCCTCCTGAAACAAGCCCTCCTTTCTTGAGCGGCTCTCTTCCTCCACACCACGGATATACAGACCAAGAGACCTGTGCCAGCGAGAGGTACATAAATATGAAAAAGCTCAAGTTTTTCTTTAAAGCATAGAATTAATAAAGATTTGGTAGAAAATTAAAAGAAAAGAACTTTAAAAGTGTTTCACTAAGACTTTTTAGAGGTTGCAATCAATAGGAAATGTTCTGGTCAGGGCTCCTACACATTTTTCAACAAAAAATCCCAGAAGAGTTCTGAGCTCTTTATGGTAATTCAAAATGTAAAACTCTAAAGTTTGCCAGAAATTTATGGGTGATATTTACACAGTTAGGTTTTGACAAACAGAAACATAATAAAAGTTACAAAGAAGGAGAGAAGAGAAAATGATACAAGAATGGACACAAGCAAGAAATAAAAGAAAAAAGGGAATAAACTGAATAGACTGT
Source organism: Brachyrhaphis terrabensis (assembly GCA_903067065.1). Lineage (NCBI taxonomy): Eukaryota > Metazoa > Chordata > Actinopteri > Cyprinodontiformes > Poeciliidae > Brachyrhaphis > Brachyrhaphis terrabensis. Next base: position 71,469 of record CAEGAG010175086.1, read on the forward strand.
TCCAAACTGTGTAGCAGCAAGACTAAAAATTGTGTTTTCAGTGCCGAAAAAACACAAACACTAAGTTTAACCAGGAACAAAGACCGTAGCAGGTGAGCAGGCAATGAAGTACACCTTCCAAAACGCATTTGTGAAGCGAGGGATATTGGAAACATTAAATGAGCAAAAGTAAGATGTGGTAAAAAGAAAATAATAATAAACAGAGATATCTTCAAAGAGGAGGTGATACTAATACAGTTCAATTACACAAGAATAAAAAATCAGGGAACAAGAAAAGTGATTGTAAAATGACGAAATGAAACTTGAACGAGGTGATGAGGAAAGGAAGGAATGGACAAGAATGTGCTAAGAATGAAGATTATAAGAAGTTCCCACTGTGTCTGCAGAGTTTATGTACTTCCAAAAGCTAGTTTGTGTTTCATGGTACAACCAGAATTAGATCTTTTGGGGTGTGCTTTTTCAGTTCAAAACAGTGTGGATGAATGCATACAAAACTCACCGTCCGCTGAGTGAAGAGCAGTAGGGAACAACATGAATACCCAGAGGATTGTCCTCTCCCTGGATCTCCACCATTCTGGTCAGACTAGAGAAACACAAGTAGATGGTAGATACAAAAACAAAGCAGATAAAAAAACGATTCTAGTAAGTACAACAATAATTAGTATTATACTAATGCTTTTTACCTTTTGAACAGCACATGAATTTCAAATGCAAAAAATTTATATGAATGTGTACACATTAAAGTAAGTAAAAATATATATTTTTTCAATATTTAGAACTCCAAGCAAAAGAGGACAAAAGGTAATTTGCAAATGTGAAAATATGACCATATCCTTAAACTAATGTGTGCATAAGCAAATATATTCACCTTTTTTCCCCCCTATGTTTTATGTTTCTAAAAACTAAAATTATTCTTCCCTCATTGGATCAATGAGTCCACTCTCAGTACAACACTGCTTTTATGCAGTTTATTAATTCAAATCACCTCCTGGTTTGTCTTCAGGCATTCATTAAGACATAAACATTTAAATGCTACATTTTTCATAACATTCATTTTAGCGATAAGGCACATTATGAATGCACAAGTTATAAACCACAGAGAGTTGTCTTGACTATTGATGAAGATAAAATGTTTTCCAGATTAAATATACATATTTAATTTGGTAAATAAGTATTTGGCATTAAGTATTTGAACACCCTGTGACTTTGCAAGTTCTCCCACTTAGAAATCATAGTTTTTTGTGTGTGTTACTGCTGCAAATAAGTATTTGAACACCTGTGAAAATCAATGTTAATATTTGGTACAGTATCCTTTGCAATTATAGAGGTCAATAGTTTCCTTTATATAGCTTTATATATGCAGTGTGTGCAAACCTGCACACACTGCAAATAATAAAGCTATTATGGTAGTAAAACTGAAAAACATTTTGAATAAAAAAAAAACTTTTTTTGAAGAAACATTAGTGCCACTATAATAAATTAGTACAATACCGTTAGAATCACCAGTAGCATAACCCACTCAAAATAGTGGGCATGACAGTGGACAGGAGAACAAGAACATTCTCCTGTCCACAGGTAGAATCTGGTAAGCTGTTCTTACCACATCCTTGGTGATGGTGAGTAATAGTGAGTGATGGTGAGGATGGTGAGCGAGGCCACTGCCTTCTCTCATTATCCTCAACAACACTGTCCACTTCCGGTTCCTATGAACCACTTTTCTCATTTATTATTCGAGATAGTAATCTTTTACAGACAATATGAGTAATAAACTGAACTTAATGCACTGTTTGATAACTAGGGTCAATTAGAATGCATGTATGATTGGATTAAGTTGACTTTTTTGTGAAGTGTCTTGAAATGATGTCTTGTGAAATGGTGCTATCTAAATAAACTGAATTAAATCGAATGAAAGCTAGACAGAGATCACATGTGTGCTGGCTCCGATCTAATCTCAAAGCTTGTGCCTCTTGAGGAAAAGTTTGCAAATTGTCGCACTCGATTGACTTTAGATTTCCAATGAATGCTAATACCATACTGAAAATATGCTTTTATGAAGTACTTAATCGGTGTCTGTGGATGCAGGCCTCAGAGAAGGGAGCGCTCTAGTCAATTCAAGCCTAATAAAGGCATAGACCACAGTGGATGTATGTTTGAAGAATATGTTTTGTGCCTTTCTTCTCTGTGGGTCTCTTCCTCACTTTGAATCTCTAAATGTCTCTATGTGTGGTTTGGATTATTCAAGTGTGTCTCTGCTTTACATCCTGCCTTTTAATGTGTGCGCGTGCTAAAGTCTTTGTTTGTTTGATTGGTTTATCTATCAGAGCACAGCCATTAATCCTCTCATGACCTTCTCTCTGCTCCCAGTGTGCATGAAGGCGGGTGTGTCGGTGTGTGCCTTTTTAGCAAGTTTGTCTAAACTTTATTTTGCAATCTTTCATTCATTCTCTGTCATGCTAACAGTTCATTTCATGTCTGCCTCTCCATCTAGCCCATCCATCCATCCCTAAATCCCCATCAACTGATAGCACTACAGATGCTGATAAACTCCAGAGAGGGTTACTGATGATTGTGGGTGGTAACAGTGGAGACATGCACAGTATGCTAGCATGTTTCCTCTCTCTCTTTCTCACAAACAGACTCATAAATAGGCACACAAAGCTGAAATTGCCTCATCACAGTTCAGTAAATTAACATGAATCCAAACAGCTGCAGACATGACTGTAAAGCAGGATAGACATTATTTTACACTCTGATTCTGCAAGTAGGACATTTTTTTTAGGCTGACACAAAACCGGTAACTAGTCTGTGACCACAATAACACTTACACTATCCAAGCAGTACAAGCAACTATTATTAATTCTTCAATTACCCCAATGCCCAAAAATAAACACCAAACAATGCTAAGAGGAAATGAAGTAATACCATGGACCGTCAAGTGAACCAAAACACACACATTTTATGAATTACTAATATTGTCATTGCTTTTGAAGCATGTCAGTGCCAGTACAAATCTTGATTTTGAGAACATAATAAATCTGTTAAAAATTGAAGCAATGAAACCCTAAAAAAATACCAAATTTATTCCACTATAAACTTACTCAACCACCTTGTAGTGGCGTTAAATATTCCAAATGCAATTATCTGTCCAGTACACTGTAACTAAAAACATTTGTCAAGTAATACCAATATTAGTGTACAGAAGTTTTATGCTTCTTCAGTCAAAACAAACCATAATACACTGCAAGCAGAGTCAGACAAAACGCTAATCTTAACATGCTATTGCTAACATTCCAAGCTATTTATTGTTATATTAAGATGTCTTGAAAATGCCCAAGTAACTGTCATTACTGTCACAACTGTCACAACTCTTACGCAGATTGACTCTGTCAGCCCGAGCTTGAGGATTTGAGTGATTATTAAGAAAGTGGAAACCAAAACCATATTTCAAGTTTATTTTGGTGATGTCTACATCATAAATATGTCAAAATATTGGCATATTTTCGTTTTACCCTACTTCTCTTTTCTGATTAATTAAATTCATGTTACAACTCAATGTTTGCTTGGAATAAGACATTCCAAGCATCACACTTGGGTAATAGTAATTATTTTCATACAGAAGAGTAAAAAAAAACAAAAAACAAGCAAGATCCCAGATACTAGCATGAGCTCCCTCCATAGGGTAGCTTGACTGAGTCTTGTGGGAGCTGCTCTTTGTTACTGAAATAAGTCCATTGATGTGGTTTGGGCATTGGATGGACGGATGGTTACTACTCATAGGCACCTTGTTGTTGTGGTCTATTTTCATCACTATAGTGACATGAGACGTTCCTGTATTAGGCAGAGGCCTAAATACAGGCAACACATCCTTAAATCACAGTGTCAATTTAAAATAATAACTGAAAAAAGGAGGTAGGAATCAGAGAAGCTTTAGAAATGAAACAGTGAGTGAGGGAGAGAGGAGGCGCTGAATTAATTAGACAAGGCTAATAAAAAGAATTATTATGAGCAGGAAAATAACATGCACCCCTCCCTTTATCTCTTCCTGCTGCTGCGCCTCTGATCTCCACCTACTACACACAAACACACACATACACAAAAGCAATTGAGATCCATCTGCATTTCCTTTTTCTTCCTTTATATTTTTTTGTGTGAAAGATGTTTGACAGGCTGCATCAATGCAAATACTGAAGTGGGGTTGAGAGAGGGAGCAACAAAACGGGTGAGACTTGAGAAAAGAGATACGAAGCGCAATGAATGAATAGGAGGGAGAAAAAGGAGCTGTATGCACAGAGAGCAGGACAGAGCGAGGCAAAGAGAGATGAAGAGAGCAGGTGTTCTCTTTATCCAGCTGCCACTTTACCGATCCTGTCTATGAAAGACCGAAACACTGAGGAGAAATGAAAAAGGAGGATATGCATCACCAAACCACTCTCTTTGCACCAATGCATTTCACTCTCTCATTACTATTCTTATCAATGTATTTCTCTTTTTTATGGCTCTCTAAGTGCACAGATGTAAAGATAAAAGTTTGCCAAGACTAAATGTTAGTGAGAAAATATACAATACAAAAACAAATACTCATTGCAGAAATTAGCTTAATAATTGAGAGCACATTATTACATTATAAATGTTTTATTTTGAGTATTCTGTCATTCAAATTTTCTGAAGAACCCTTAACTGAAAAAGTCATGGAGAAATGCAAGCAACAGAATTGAAAATTAACAGACTGGAGCACACATAAAGAGAAGAAAATGACTAGATCAAGGTTTAAGTATAACCACAATAAGACCTTTTATCACAGTTGATGACTAAATCTATTAAAGCACAAATCACCAAAGATGTATAGTTGCTCTTAAAGAACAAAATGCTTTTTAATCTTGTTTGTTTTGTGCAACCAGTGGAACCTATTTACCTGTTCACCTCTCGCCTTCTAAATCACCTTCAATACAGTGCCTTACAAAGAAATCTAGTGAAAACGTCATTTCAATAAACCAATTTGAAGTAAATCTGTCTCCCTGTATGAAAAAGGCCGCTTTGATTTATGCGTAATGAGTTCTTTGCGGCGCATGTGGTGTGGTTAAAATAATGATTAGCCATTACTGTACGTTCGAAGGCGCAGAAATATTCACTCGCAAATACAAAGGGGACCACAGTGTGTGTGGAAACACAACGTACATCACACAAAAAACACATTTATTTAACTCCTGCTTTGCTGTTCTAGTATTTATGACCACATTCCCGCCTTCATTTTGGACTTTTTTTTTTGCAATTTCAAGGATCGTTTCCCTGGTGACCACAAAAACTATTACATCACTTTTACATTACTCACAGCTGGGATAGTTCTTATTAGATTAGACTATGTGTGCATGAAAGGATATGTGTAAAAAGAAAAGTTAGAGGGAAAATGACACAAATGGGAGTTGGCAACTACTTCTGTAATAACCTTTGTATTTTCTGCGCTGTACTGCTCAGTACCAGAGATGGTAATGGAACTGAAAAGGTTTCTATATAGTTAGCTTAGCTATTGATTTGGCTGTCAGAACTGTCTATTAAGGCAACAAATAAGTTGATAATGGCAAAGCAGAAAAACAGGAAATAAAATGCTGCAAACAACTTTCATATATAGTGCTGATATGTCTGTTTCCTTCTTTGGGCGTGAGATGATAAAATGTCAAATAATTATAATAAAAAATAAAACCTCTAGGTCTGCACAATGTGGACACTTGAAGCTTACAAATGCAGCTTGTATTCAGGCATGCTCAACAGTCTGTAAACTATGGCAGATGGGCCACACTTGTTCAATTCTACTGAACTGCGATCCAGAACCGAACAGCATTTTGGGGGTTGTAGGCAAAGGAAAGACTCAACCACTCACAACCAGGGAAGCAAGGTTGGTTGCATTGGCTAACTCACTCTTTGGTTACCTAGCAACAACTTGTTGAGTAACTTGCACAGCAGCAGTTTAAGGTTTTACCAACATGCCACATAACTGCTTAAAACGAAACAACGGCGAGGAGTGAAAACTGTGGATAAAAAAGGAAAGGTCACATCACCAGTTTGGCAGTATTTCAGATATTTAAAACTGATCAATAATTATCAACAAGGACTGATATGAATGCCATGAGTATCGCACTTGCGTGGCAAATTTGAGTGCGCGGTGCAACGTTTCTGTGTGCCCCATGTACCATTCACGTAGATTAAGTACCGGTTTTGACCGTGCCTTCCAATAACACACTTCCTCAGTCTCTTTCATTTTTGCTCATAATGTCACTTTTGTCTCGCTCTTGAGCTTGTCCTGTCATCTTCATCTCACTGAAGTCCAGTCTTTGAAAGCTGTTGGTAAAAAAGCCATATAACAGCCACATCAAAGTGTTTAGAGCATGTGAAAAAGTGGTGGCTTTTAGTCCGGAAATTACAATAATGAGATATACTGCATCAAGAATTACTAAGCTTAGTTTCTATGTTTAGGTCAAGTGATCTAAAGAGAAGTTATAAAGCTGTAGAACTAGGTGTTTTTGTATGGGCATCGTTTTGTTAAGAGTGGAACTAGACCAATTCAAAGGCCACATGACAATGTAAAATCAAAGCTTTGAAGGTAAATGCTTGCCAAGTGGTAGAAGGAGCACTTCAATCTTTGCTCTAACAAAGCTAACATGGGAATATTTGACATGTGACACAAGGTACAGGCAAACATTACAGCCGCACTCTGGTTATTGTTAAATAGATTTTCTATAGTTAGTTTCTCTTTTGCAGCACATAGTAACTGCATGACTTCCCCTTGTGTCTAAATGTAGGATCCAGCTCCAAAGAGCCTTGTGTCTCTCATGGATACAAACAAAAAAGCCCCTCAGAGACACAGGGCATCCTGCAACCCAGAACTTAATTAAGCAGCGGTGCAACGTTTGTGCATTTAAAAATAGCAGATGCAACTGTGTTTATCTTTGAGACCATGTGTTTATGGCAGTCTAAGCATATCTTTGTGCCTTTTATGTGTGTGTGTGTGTGTGTGTGTGTGTGTGTGTGAGACCCTGACCCTGTTTTGGCAGTCTTTTGTAGTTAGCTAATGATGGAGTTTTTAACAGTAAATATATCTGCAAAAGCCTTGATCTAGATTAGAAAACAACTTTAATGAAGAGAAAGTGGGACAGAGGCACACTCATGAAAACCAATGAACATGGATGTTGCACAAACAAAACCTTCTCATTGGATAAAAACATTCATTTCAGACAAACAAACGTAATGGTTTGGCACATTATCGGGATAAATTACTAGCAAGGCAGATGAAGACAAAATCAGTACAGATGAGGACCACAAGAGGATTTACAGAAAGAAATCAGCTGAAACTCTTTTGATAGTAATCAGTTTGATCTTTTGTTTTCTGTGCTTTCAATCAGAATGCTTTTCTTTTTTTCTCCAGATCAAAATGTTAATTTCTCATTCATCATTAATCCATGCAGAAAAAAAGGCACTGACCTGCCACTGAAGGTGTTTTTGACTGGAGCTCGTTCCATCCCTCTAGGCCCCTTCACTTCAGCACCGGCTGCCTGCAGAGCACACATACAAACACACGCACACACAACATCTGTCTTATTAGTCAGCCAGCGGCTGGGAATTTTTAACACTTAACAATAGCAGGGAATCAGTCAAAAAAAGAGTTTACGCTAATTTTAAGAAGAAAAAAAAAAAAAGATGTAAGCAGCTGCAAGAAAATCAAAGAAGCTCCAATGTTTTGATTTTAACCTTAATGAACTTCGTTTGAAATTCTGAACCTAACAATTAAATTTTCAGAACTAAAAACTGACTGGAACACAAAGGGAGAAAAAAGAATAAATATGTGAAGTGATGAGAGAAGAAGATGCTAATTTGATCAACAGATGAAGCACTAATTAATTTTTGAAGGCAAGCAGACGGTCTTGGTAAGCAGTAATAAATAAGAGTATTAGTGGGCATGGCAACCAAATGTAAAAGGAAGAAAGGTATTATTTTTCCACAATATAGTATTATTTACTGCAAACTAATTATAGCAGTTCTGAAGTCAATCCAACATATCTGAAACATTTATTTCTTTTATTCACTTGATTTGTTATGTATATCTCCCTCTCAATAAATTAGAACATCATTAAAATACTACTTTTAATTATATTATTACTCTTATAAAATATTTTTTTATTATTACTTAAGTTTAAAAGTAATAAAAAAGAATGGGAGAAATGTGGCCTCAAGCAAATGGAGCTGATACAGTTGGATAAGATTTTCAATGACAAATTCATACCTTCCAGAATGAAAGAAATCAGCTACAACACAGGATATTTTTCTTTTATTAGCTATGTTTTGTTGCACTTGTTTTAGCATCACAGTATCTAGGGCCAGAAGCATCCAACAACTTTTTATGTGCTTACAAATTAATTAAACTTAGCAAATACAGTACGATATTGAAAAGAAAGTCTTCTAGACCAACAAAATCGAAAAGATTCAACCACAATGGTTAGGAAACTTTAACTTCCTTTTATTAGGACAAAATTGAGTCTTTGTCACCTCTGTACCAGCTTCTTTGATCTGATAATTTAAAATGTAAAACAAACTGTTGAAAGTGCAATATGGCTATTTCAGTTTTACAGTGGCACAAATATTTTTTTAATCAAAAAGATCAAATAAATTCCACTGCAGTACAAAGATAAACATGCTTCAAATTATAAGGATATTTAATTCATATTAGAAGTTCCAGATTTACACATAAGCAAATATGCAACTATCACAGGGTCATCTCAGAGTAGGCGTACACCCCGGCCACACATTTGTGTAAACATATGGAAGCGAACACACAGGTCAATAAGGTTCTGTGTTAGTAGATGCCTCTAATGGATTCAAAACATGACCTTCAACCTTTTACCCCCACCATCCTATCTACTCATATGACCCACTCTGACAACTTCAGAAGGAAAAATCTGAGAAAAGAGAAAGAATGAAACAGAAAACTGAGTCGAGAATCAGATACACAGCGGATGTAAAGAGATGTAGGAGGGCAAGATGAAACCTAATAAAGACCGACGGCCAGTGCAGTAAACATATGTTAAAGCTTTAGTGGATTGGAAATTAATTGGTCTGGTCTGGCTGTTAATGCTGTCATTTGAGCTTAATTAGTAAAAAGATGACAGGTGACATTAATTATCCCAACCTCACTGTCATGACAGTCACTCATATATTAATTGCAGAGCTACTGGCGCTTAATTGTGTGTCTCATTTAATGAATGAATGCAGAAATAGTTTCTCTGCATCATTCTCTCTATGAAAGAACAACATATTAATTACAAAGGCCAGCAATGCCTGTAACTTATGAAAGGGCAATTTAAAGCAAGTAAATGAATCTGAACGAACAAATGTGCCTCATTATTCACATAAACATTTGAGCGATTTCATAAAACACAGACCAATTACAGTTATTGAACTTCTTGTAGAAAGGGCAGCAACAAAAGTTGCACCTTGTACAAATGTTTGTATTAAAGATAATACATTGGTTTTCAAATTAAGACAAGAGCAATATTAATATCATTACATGTTGTAGCATTTTGTACACTGTGCACCAAAAAGTGTAGCCTTCAAGGATGGTGAATGTCTAAGTTAATTTTAATGGCGTGAAGAAGGTAAATGTAACAAAAAAAGCAAAAAAAAAGAAAAAAGACAACTACTTGCCCAAGAAAGCCTCAATGAATTGAAGCAAAGTTGTAAAGAAGAGTGGGCAAAAAAAGTACTCCACAATTATGAAGAAGACTAAGACATAGAAAAAACCAGTAGTTCAATGTTACATGCTATGGGAGGTTATACAAGATATTTTATTATGGAGTGTACCAAACGTTTCCTATAAAAGTACTGACATATGCCGAACCCTTCTTTTTCCCAACAACTATAACATAAGGATAGAGAGCCAGGGTAAACAAACCATGGGTTTCACCAAAATGTAGTAAATAGGTATAATAAACAGAGACCTTATACTTTTAGAAAGTAAAATATAACCACATTAAATAACAAAGATTTATGTAACATACTGAGGGGGAAAGCTATGAAAAAAAATAATGCATAATTCTGTCAAGATTTGACATCTTAATCAATACTTTTGAACATTAGTGGCCCTCCAAAAACTGAAGGACAGAAAGGCAGGATTTCCATTTTAACTCTATGATTAATAATCCTGCGTTAAGTAACTACTGCTCGTGTATAATAAATGGGCTGCAAGCATTTATTATTCTTAGTCCAATTTAATAATTGCTCAAAGTGGATAAAAAGACCAAACTATTAGTGATATTACTAATTAGTAAATGACCAATCAGCCAAAGTGTTCCCTGAAAATGCTCCAAGGGTGAGTATGATGAATGTTGGAATGCTGGCTTTGCATTTTTTCCATTTATAATGGATGCATAGTTTATATTTTCATATTTATCCATAAGAAAGTTGTAACCTGAAGATAAACGGTGAAAATATGATTAATGAATAAAATGTGTTTATTTGTACTACTTTGCACCTGAGTAACCGTTTTATAATGGGAAGTAATAAAAAAAATATTTGAGATCCATTGTCTGTTATAACATATTGAAATGTACAGAAAGGACTGTTTGTTATCAATGTCACAGAGGGCAGATGGTATAATAACCTTGCAAAAAAGTTACATCCTGTCATTGAAATGCAGTATTAAAAACAAAGCTTTATCACACAATCAATACCTTTTACTTTTTACAGATTCTAATAAAATCAAAAAAAATTGTTAATGCAAAAATGCAAATGTAGATTGGATGAAATAATGTCAACAGCAACCATGCAAGGTAACACACAAGTCAAGTACATGCATATGAACCACACACAGAAACAAATGCAGGTGTAGCATGACAAATAAGTGCTCTGCTGCCTTATTAGCCCCAAAGGTAGTCTGTGCAAAAGTAACAACTCCTTCTCTAACTATCACATTACCAGCCACCTTGTGTATCTATATTTGTTTGACCTTACTTGTGTTTTTAAATATATAATATGATACAAGCTAAAAAAAGAAAAATTGATTTTTTTTTTTTCTACTGCATTTATTTGCAAGTTTAAGCAAGAATTGTTTGGACTGAAGGACTTAATCTTTTAGAGATTAAAACTATGTAAAGGAAGTTGCAAGTGAGTAGGAGAAAAGACAGACAGAAAGAAGAAAGACAGAAAATTACTGCAAAAAAGAGTACTTTCTTCCCTTCACTGCTCTCACCAAAAGGCCAAGTGACAATTTGAACAATTACCCTGGAGCCATTACCTCTGCTGGAACCTGACTGGTTGGGAAAAGCCAGATGAGGGGGGGTGTGCGTGTGTGTGTGTGTGGGAGTGCATGCACATACCAGGATGTGGCTGCATGAGGTAAGGGAGAAAAAGTAACAGCCAGATAAAAAAAAAAAAGCTTGTATAAAGAGAAAAAACAATGTTTTAAATTTATTTACAGCAGATGCTTCTCCAGAGTCATTTACTGCATCGACACTTATGTGGTGGTTGTTACAGCACAGCAGGTGTGAGAGTGAAAAGCAAAGACAGCAGGAAGATTTGAGACACTGAAGGCCATCAAGCAGGCAGAAAGCTGCTGGGAAAAGAAAAGAGGCTATTTTCTTTTTTTGCTTTTAAGTTTTAATAATTAGACCAATTTTAACAATTTAACAACAGTTTTATAATAAAACTCTGACTCAAGTGCAAGGTACTACGGCTGGGGGATATGAGGAAAATCTAATATCCTGATATATTTTTGCTTTATCACGATACATATCACGATATTCTTAAATGAGTTCCAATGTTATTTTAAACTATAGTCCTTGCAGCATGATGTCACCCACGCAAGTTCCCGCACCCATTTCTACTAAACTTAAATGTAAGCTCATACAAACAGGGATGCAGTCTTTTGCTATGAACTGTCTACACTATGACTAGATAACAAAGTGAGAAATAAGTTTTAACTAAGAAAAAAAAAAGTAGCAAAGGAAAGGGAAGTACTTCAGTTATGCTTGACTTTGACAAACTTAACATATAGATGTGTTGTGGAATAAAGTGTGTTTTCAAAAATACACACAAGGATTACACACAAACTGACAAAGCATCAGTAAAGCAGGTGTTTAAATTAGCTAATCAACCACCGCTGTGTTAGCGTGGCTAATAGCAGAGGTAGCTAATCTACGACAGTGATCACTTATTAATAATCGCAAAATACACATCAAGTCTAAAAGCATAAAACTGTAACAAACTGAAAGTTATGCTCTATGTGGCGGTAATGTTCGAGTGTTTTTGGTGCTGAATCGTGATACATACATTTCCACTCTGGGACCCGTTTTCAAAAATTGCTTCTGGTCTCCCAAAGCTCCAGATCTGTGTGGACGCATAACCGAAAATAACAAAAAACCTTTGCAGTTACACCTAAACCTGTCTCTGCGAGGACTAGACCATAGGCTTTGCAGAAAAAACTGAAAAAAATGCATCTAAAGCGTGCTAAGAGTTTTGTGACATAGACTGTATGTTGAGGACAAACACACTTTAAGGTTTTACTGATGCTTGTTTCAACATAACTCCACTTGTAAGTTGCAGATCTGAAATGTAGTAGAACTGGGGAACAATAGGTTATTTATAAGATCTAGGTTACCATTAGGTTTCCAGTGTCAATTAAAATGATTTACTAGTTTAAGCAAACAGCTAGTTGTAAAAATGCACACCTTTATGTAAGACACTCAAATATAATTCACATTGCAGTTAACATGGATTAGAGCTGGGAAATGTTGATATAAAAGAATAAGGCTGTAATGCTCACACCTAACATAACATTTTAGCATGCTGTGTACATGCTGCACTTCTCAAATACTTGGTTGCCCTGAGCAACATTAAGTAGAAACACTGACCACCTCTGAGGACCAAACATATTCCCTAAACAAAAAGAACCTTGCAAACATATCATTCTAAGGGGAATACAGACTTATTAAGAAAGGATGTTTGTCCAGTAAGGAGTCTCGAGGGGAGAAGGCTCATCACTCAACAGTTCAATTATGCATCGAGTTAATTTAAGCGGTGAACTTGAGGGATCTTCTGTGTTCAACAACAAAAAAGGAATAAGAAACAGTGACACCATCAACAGTCACCAAAACTACATCTCTAACCAGCTGCAAGCTGGTTAGAGACATAATTGGCTATTGGCTATTTTATTCTACAAGAGAGGTAGGTATAAATGTCAAGAAAATGAAGACATTCTGAGTACAATATAACTAATTACTATATAATACTAATTAATGTACATAATATGAAATATTTAGGTTTAAATTCTTTGAGGACCTTAAGAGTTATGTCATGATTCAAGAAACTGCTGTTTTGGATGTGCCAAGGGTCATTTACTCAAGACCACAATTTCTAATCAGGACTTCATAAAAATAAAGTGAACTTAGCTGAATGTTGTTTCTGTTCAGTTTTGTACTTAAGACAACATAGCCAGATAAAAAGACATCTTGCACTTCACTAGCATTGAAAGTAGAGAAGTGAAACTGAGCTCAGCAGTAGTAAGGGAGGAGCAGATGAAGCTAACAAAAACTGTGACCTATGACCTTTGAGAAAGTCAGAGATGGCCTCAAAAGATAGAAGGGGGGCTAACTCTTGAGAGTCATCCATCTTCATTAATGGAGCCTGATGTGGCAAAATGTGTCTGAGAAGAAAGGAGGGGAAACGAGAGTCATAATTTACCCCCTCTCTTTAACCACATGTATCCTCACATGTTTGCACTGAAAGGGAAACTGCTGACCTGTATCATTGTACCACTTGAGGATTAAAATCCTGTTGCCTTTCTGGACCATTGATTCAGCAGTACACAACCTGCTAGGTTAGGTTTAATATATCCATGTTTTAAATTTATTCTTAACTCCACTGGACAGGAATTAATCACCACTTGCAAGATTTTAAATGTAAAAGACTCCAAAAACAACTTTACTCAACTTAAGACAAAAGGAGTGTTGCAAACTTTGAAACTGAGAACAAGAATGCCTTTCAAGTAAAAGGGCAAGAGGTCACTAAAATCAAAGTGTTTATCCCCTTGAGAATCTTAATGTGCTTAGCATATTTAATGACAATCTGCCTATTAGATTACAAAAGCACTGGAGAGAGTTCATAGTGATAATATATCAAAGTAAATCAATATCGCCAAAAAACTAAGAGACCTCTATAAACAGAAAAAATATGAGAAATTTAATCCTGAAAAGATTGGTTTAAAGACTAATTGAAAGAGACTGCATATTGTTTGTGGAAGCCAAAGTAGCATAGCTCTAATAGTTAAATTGTTAGAAGTATAAACAAAAATCAGATGAGAGTAATCAACCACTTTGAAGATTTCATCGAAGGTGCTTCGATATGACAACTGTTTCCAACAGGTAAGTAAACTATTCCTGATGATAACATCACAAAACATAATTTAGAAAAAAAAAAAACTAACCCTATAAAAATGATTCGAACTACTATATATTAACGAAAGAATAACCAGCAGTCCACATGAATACAAAAAAAGCAGACAATCATAGAGCTCTGAATTCAGAGCTAATCTATGATTGTCTGCTTACCCTAACCCTAAGCTTTGGAGAACAGGGTTGACTGTGTAGATCAGTGATTATTGGAAGTGCTGAGGATTCTGAAGTTATTTAGCATCTTATTACATAGAACAAGAGTTTCCTGTACCCAATTTTACTATCCTGTAAAATTGGGTACAGACAAAACACTTATCACCCATTTCCATGCATTCATGTGCAAATAATTGAACATTGGTCTGTGTTAAGTAGACTTTCCAACATGTCTTCTAGGTTTCTTATTAACACAGACAAATTTAATTTATTTATCATGCATGTAAATACTTTTAAGCTTGTTGATATTTCCTTTATTATTACCACAATTTCTGAGTCTTACCATCACAGTGCTATCTTCATTGTAGGAGGGTTCAGTCTCTGTTGTTTGGGGGTTGAGGGCGGAGTCACTGCTGCTCCTCACCAGCAAGGGTGTGTCTGAAAATAAAACACATAAAGAGAGAGAAATTTATAAATATGATATATATATATATATATATATATATATATATATATATATTATATATATAGTAAATATGAGTATGGGTGCGCGCGCGTGTGTGCGTGTGTGTGTACATTAAATACAAGTCCATCACAAAGCCCTGATCTCAATTCTATAGAGAATTTGTGGGCAGACTGGAAAAGGCGCGTGCAAGCGACTGAATTACACCAGCTCAGTTAGGAGGAATGGGCCAGAACTCCAGCAAACTAATGTGAGAAGCTTCTGGAAGAAATGAAGGAAAGTCAATCATCGCTGATACCAACCAAATGTATGTAAACTTCTGATTTTGATAGTAACAAATACATTTCTGACATAGTCTTTCTGTCATCATTGTGGCATTTAGCAAATATAAATAATTTTGATTATTCTAACTAAACTAAGACAAAGGTTTGGTCTTATTTAACTTCCGACATAAGACCTACATAAAAGAAAGTATTTTTATTTGATCTATGTAAACTTCTGGTTTCAACTTTAAACTGAAATTAGACCCACCTCATTTCTTTCTAACAACCACAGAAGAAATACCACCTGGCTCAAAAATAGGCCAACAAGATGTTACATTAAATTGCCATTTATTCACTGATGTCTCCAGCCTAACTCTTTGCTTAAAACAAAAACACGCAAAGTGTGCAAGATATTGTACTACTTGAACCAAAACCTGTTTTCAACTACAGCATCTTAATCAATTTAACAGCCAGCCAAATTTGTGTATGTCTGTCCACATGTATAAGTAACATACAAATCCCACAACCTCACACTGAATGTTCTGACAGCAAATGCTGCAGAGGTGACAATGTGCGGGAAGTGTGAGAAGTTAATGTATTATCTGCTCACATCCCATCGGTGAACACACTGTTGTTCATGCATCCAAATGGCCAATAAGTGGCTGATTTGTAGATTTGTGTGTGCAAGTAGGTAACAGATGATAATGGCTCTTTTCTTCACATCTCATCGGCCCTCTGCATAAAATCATCATTTACCAAAAACTGATGAATGGTACACACCGCGCTGCCGCATGTGCTGCTGATGGGGCTTTGGGGGAAGAGTGAAAATGAGAGGAAAGTCAACACTGCAGAAAGCTAAGCAAATAAATAAGATTTAATATGCTGTGGTTTTTACTATGATGCGTGTGGTACACTCTAAAGATCCACCATTCCCACTCATAGAGACCATCAATCTATACATATACATTAAGAAAACTGTCATGTACTCGCCTAAAGCTCAATTGGGAATATAATGGCAAAGGTGGTAGCGTGGGTGGAGGGAACTCTACACTGTTAAAGTACTCTGAAGACATACCGAATGATATTTGTAGGGTCATATATTGATTATCACAAATGGACCCATGGTGCTCTTAAGAACTACTGGGGGATATGGATTACATCAAACCTCTAATCAATTCAGCTCCTCAAAGGAAGACAGTTACAGGGAGATGGTTTGATGGACGAGATAAAAGATAAAAATGAAAGATAATTATTTCAGACAGACTAGTAATTTTTGCCGTATGACATGCACAATGCCTCAGTAAAGTGTTCATGCTCTTAGAACTTGAACTCCTTTTGTGGGTTTCAGGCTACAGACGTCAATGTATCTTAATTTGATCAGCCAAAACACTTGTTTTCCAGATTATTTTTAAAGGTAAAAATTTTAAACATGCTCTTATTTTTATTGGGCTTCCCTGAATAAATACTTTGCTGAACCACCTTTGTTGCAGTTACAGTGGACCCCCAATATTCCTAGGAGTTTGAGACCACAACCACCCATGAATAGCTGATATCTGTGAACACTAAAGACACTCACTATTGCCTATTTTAATTGTTCAAAAACAACATATAACTCAATATGCACTGCAGAGGTTTGGTCTATCTGCAAACCAGGTTGTTTATGTCACTTCTTTTAATTTATAACCAATTTATTTTGCAATACGTTATGATGGCAAAGAGGCCTCATAAAGAGCCACCATCATGTAGAGCCATCTTCTGCAGTTTAAACCGATTTTTGTTCGATTGTTGGGTTTTGATTTCCCTTTTGGTTCCACAACTCCAACAGCATGTCATGAAAACACGCATGCCAAATGATGCTGGTGACTTGTTTGATGTGAAAGGAAAAGGTGATCCATAATGGTGGATTCATGGTTGCATGTTAACAGCAGAAGTATGCTCTCAAACGGGCTTTAAATCTTCTGCAACCAATTGCTGAATAGTGGCAGATTTTCTCTGCAGCAATATCCACTTTTTAAAGGCTAAACTTCAGTGAGCATTGTACATCTGAGACAATAGTATGAAAGGTATTTCTGTCCATGTTAACACCAGAACTTTCCTACAGAGAAAAGCATGGGCGGGGTGGAGATGAAGATGAGAAATGACAAAGATTGGAAAAAAACAATGTGAGACTGTCAGGAGAAATTATGAGCAGCAGACAACAAGCTGCTGAAGATGGAAAGGAAGAGCTAACTTGGACTGAAACTCAAAACAACAGACAGTTGCAGAGGTCTAATCCCAATCTCCTTT
Organism: Brachyrhaphis terrabensis; assembly: GCA_903067065.1. NCBI lineage: Eukaryota > Metazoa > Chordata > Actinopteri > Cyprinodontiformes > Poeciliidae > Brachyrhaphis > Brachyrhaphis terrabensis. The sequence goes on from CAEGAG010175086.1 coordinate 89,066, forward strand.
ACACGATCATCGTGACAGTCTCCAGAGTTCTCTTACCTCCAATCTTACCACTAATCTTTGCTGACAGGTGACTGTACTGTAACAGACTAAACTTCCCATCCCAAAAGTCTGGACAATACAACAAGGGCCCCTGTTTTGATTCAAGACATTTGTACTTTAGTATTATAAACTTTACCTTTTATTCTGTTAGGTCTGTTTAAATAAAATAATAAAGAAAACATAAAAATACAATATATTTAAATTTAACATAAAAACAGATGAGACTTGATCAACTCTAAAAGGAAAATAGATTCATCCAGTCAATATGATGAAGGATAGAAAATAATTATCCTGCTGATGGAATGCAGTTTAAGAATAAATGTTGAAGTGAAATAATTTGCTTTGGCTGGTTGTACGAACACAAAGCCTCTGATTAACATGGCTTCTTTTGTTAAAGTAAAGTTTATTCAAATCTGAATGACAACTTTAAGCCCCCTTCACAACCACATGTACAATAACTCTAGTGAACAAGCACTCGACTTGAAAAAAGACAGAGGGCTGTGAAGAAGAGACGGAGAAAACCAAACGGAGACAGACGCAGTGAGAGAATAAAGGTCATGCAGAAAAGTCTGGTTCAGGTAACACTGAGCAGACACAAACACCGGTTTTTGGTCTGCAGTCAGACAGAACACACGCACTTCCTGTCTTCCTCTCCTCATCTAACTCTCTTTGGCCCGCATTTCAATGACACCGCTTCCAACATTCTGGCCTCTGCCATCTTGCCTTCATTAATGTCCCACCCATCACATCCTGACCTTTGACTGGGCTGGAATTCAAAGTTAACAGTATTTTTCCAGTGTATCAAAAACAAAAGGCTCTAATATTATGCTTGTAGCCTTGCAAAAGAAGTTATACTGCAACCTGTAACTGAAATGTTTGTGGGGGGGTTTCTTAGTTTTTACAGTACCACAAAAAGCTCAGCCAAGCAAACAATGTTAAACATTTTACAATAAAGAAATCAAATCCTCAGGTAGATCTTAGTAAGATTGTGTAAAATCTTACAAAGAAAATAACAAGCCACCAGCAAAATGAAGGCACTCATATCAGTTGCATTTCTCTGATGTTCTTTCTAAATGTATTTCTCAAGAAGTGAAAGAAGCGTTCATAATCAGAGGAACGTATGACAAAGATCTCAAATTACTGTTTTAAGTGAAAGAAGTTAAGGAAGGATTAAAATTATGGTACCAAGTTAAAATCTGCTTTTTAACTCTTCCACAATTTTACCACAATACTGAGGAGGAGCGTAACACACAAAAAATATACTCCACCGGGCTGCGCAGAAACAAAAACACCTTGTGGGATCCAAATGACGGCATCTCTAAAGACTGCAGGAGGGATAGCTAAAAGATTTTAGATTTTGAGGTTCTCTCAACTCCTAAATCAGTTGGTATATCTTTATTTTACTTTGACTTTTTCCAACATCGCTTTGGTTTGTTGCATTTTTTTTCTTTCATACCTTTTTAACTTACGTGTAATTCTTAATTTTTTTTTAATATGTCTAATCACCTTATGACTGACAATATTTTATCTTGCTTTCGTCCTATCGCATCTGATTGTAAATATCTAACCTTATATCATCTGTGGTGTGGAAAATATTTGAATGTGTTGCAAAATGTTGATTTCACATGTTTGACCAGTGATTAAGAGTTGCTACAGCTGTTGTTGAGATGCTATAACAAATGGTAGACAAATGGTAAAACAATATATCTACATCTGTAGAAACAAAATCCTGCATAGCTAGAGTTTTCCCTCTTGGTAACTTATGAGTCTGAAAATGTATAACTTGTTTTTTATGTCACTTTAGGAAATTGTAGAGTTCAATATGGGTCATTACAGAAAAAAAAAACTTACTAGATTTGAGGGCTGAAGAATTGACTTCAATCTCTCCTCCTGTGATTGGCTGGAAAACAGAAAGTTCAGCTTGGTGGAGGTCAGGGCTCGGTGTCAGGCTCGTGTCAGCCACACCTCTCTGCTGGGCTTCCTGCTCCTCATACACCGCCATCAGCTATAAAAACATATATAAAAACAGCAGATTATTATTAAACTGTCTCACTCAGAATGTTAAGCACTTTAGCTCAAAACTCCATTTCCATATCTGGTTTCTAAACAAAAAATTCAAGGAAAACTAGCTTACAACGATGGATATTTTTATCTTAAGGCACAAGCAAACACCAAAATTGTCTTTACTGGCCTAAATTTGCAATGAATTTACAAATGTTAGGATAATAAACAACCTTAACATGAACACACAAACAACTTCAGTGTTACCTTCTGGATGAGGACACTATAGAGGATATCTAAGGAGCCCAGCATTATTGTGATAACATGTGCACCTGGTACTAGCTAGTAACTATCTCCATTGATGCGCCTTTTGCACGCGTGCTGCAGCCTGCTTGCTCTTTACCATGTTATATAGTGGAATCCCTGTCTATTGAGGATTGCACTGAGTCTGCGTTTAGCCTAACGTAGCAGAGGTTGTTACCACAGTGTTCGAGGGGCCTCCATGCTAGTGCTGAATAGAACTGTCTGGGCATGTATGTGTGCGTATAGCTACATTTGTGTGGTGTGTCTTTAGTGACCAAGTATAAAGAGAGGCGAGTTTGGCAGCAGAGCCAGAGGTTTCCTGCTGCACTGAGATGTGTGAAAAATACTCTTCTGCATTCATGCTGTCCCCTGGCTAGTTATGCTTCTAACTTTGTCCACACATAGCACAATCTACAACTTGTATTGATTAGGCCACTATGCGTACAACAGATCTGCCCTTCCTGTTCAGCACCGCCTCACGAGGCAGAGAGCAGAATAGTATCGAGTTACACAATATCGCACCTTTCTCGCCATGTTCTCATCCATATCTCACCAGTTATTCTCTCAGACTCTCACACATCCATGTTCTGTCACCCTCCCCACTTCCATCTGTCTAACACAGATTCATCTCATTGTGCTCTTCCATGTCTCCTTTTACAACAAACCGCCTCTGACATTTTTCTGAGCTTTCTTTCTTTCTTTAAAGCTTGCATTTCTTTCAAATCACCTTTCCATCTTGAAACCAGGTCCTCTTTTGTTAATACTCCATTTATTCCCTCCCTGCTCTTTTCTTGCGTTATTATCACACGTCTCTGTCACATTCACTCTTGGAAGATGAAATCTTGCTTTGGTTATGTAACTCAAGTGATCTCCATTTGATAAGGATTAGTTAACCTCATCCTGCCTTATATGACAGGCTTCCTCAGTGAAAGCTGTGAACAGTTTTACTGTTATCCAGCTGAAAGGCACAAAAACAGCAGCTACTTGTCACAGAAACAAACAGGGGACACATGGGGACAGAAAAACATACTGTTTGCCATAACAAGTTAAAAGAGATTGACTTAAATCATCTTTAAGTGTGGTGTACATTTGCATTTAGTCATTTAAATGCTCAGAAGATGTTGCTCTGATCTGATGAAACCAAGAATGAACTTTTAGGATTCTTGGTCTAAAAGACCACTGTGTGTGGCAGAAAACAAACTCTCCCTGAACACACCTTCTCCATGGTGAAGCACAGTGGTGGCAGAGTCATTTTGTTGGCATGCTTTTCTTCAAGTGGAACGTGGAAACTGGTCAGAGTTAATGGTAAGATTAATGGAGCAAGAAAAAAAAAAGCAATACTGAAAACAACCTAATACTTAATACCTGAAAGTGGGATGAGGTTTCATTTTCAGCCTGGACAAGAACCCTAATCATATAGCAAGACCTACAATGAAATTGCCCAGAGCAAAGAAAATTCATGAGATCTAATGAACCAGACCTAAATTCAATTGAGACAAAGTGACTGAGCCTGAACTATTTTGCAAATAATTAGAAGGGAAAAAAATTCTAAATGTGTAAAGGTGGAATCCAAGTCCAGTATTTACAGATTTGCCTTATAACTTCAAATTATTGGAAAATATCTAAGAAATAAAAAAATCTTGACTCTCTATTGGCTAAAGTGTGCAAAGCAGTCAACCCAGAAGCATCAGTCATTTTCCTTGGGGCTAATTGGCTGTATCTAAAAGGGAAGAAATAAGGAAGACTGTAGATATTCTCTTCTGCGGTAGTGCCAAGATGGTATTCACTGTGTGTATTGATGTATATTAAGTCACATTAAAGAGTTCCATCATAATTTTAGTCTATAGCTCCGATGTGTTATATTCCCTGATAGTAGATTAAATAAACTAATAAAAATAATCTTTTATTGAGATTTCAGACACCTACGTGCATGTCAAACAGACAAGGGATACATAAAATAATTTTTATTAATAAATATAACATTCTCAAATAAATAATGCCAGCTAAAAAGAACACAAAAAGACAAAAAAAATACAAGGGGATTTTAGAGATAAACCACATAAAGGAACAAATGTGTGAAAATGTCCAGGCAAACCTAAAAGGGCACCAAGTCTGTAATAAAGCAGTGATGATAAGAAAGGGTAGACAATCAGATGAGATGGGACAGAGTTTTGCCTTTGTTCTGTTCAACAGGACTCAAAGACCTGCCACAAAGCGACAATGCAACTTCAGCACATGGGGAAGATTAGGCTGTGAGAGAAAAAGGGAACACTGCAAAAAGTCAAAGCAAAAAAGGAGAGAAATAAATGATAAAAGATCATGTAAGAAGAGACAGGGACTGAGGGAGAATTATAATGACAATAATGAAGGAGAGTGACAGATAGGCTGTATTGTAAAACCCTTTGCAATGTCAGACAGTAAGAGCAAAAAAGCCAGCCTAAAAGTAAAAAAAGATTGTCTGAGTCTCACTGTGTCAAGAGCTAGAGCGGTGATGTGCCCATTTTCTACAAAAATCAAACGTGACATGCTGTCCCTTGTGTCTCTGTTCGTCCCTGCAACGTAGTATACAAAGCTTTGCAAATATTTGCTTCAGTAGCTCATATTACAGCATTTTAAGAAAGACAAAACATATTCAACCTTTTTATCTCATGCAATAACATTAGATTTATATGTAATGCAGTCATAAATTGGTTGAGGTCCCTTGGATATATGAAAGCCAGATCAGATGGGTAACACATGCGCTCATCTGACCAAAAACTAATGGACCTATGTCTGCCTGAAAGCTCACACTTTCATTATGAGGTGATAAAGCAGTGTGACATCATCTGAGAGGGTTAACATATAATGTCACAGTGCAGTGGATCATGTTATCTCACAAAAGGAGTATCTTGGGCTGTGCTCTAAACTTAACCTCTAGAAAAGGAGAGGATGTCTGAAGTGAGATCACCCCTCACAGAAATAATTCAAAATTTGAGAAACAAACAGTTAAGTTGTAAGCGGAACAGTCACAGGTATTTTAGACACAAAAAAAAAACTTGCTTAGAGTAGACATATGCTGACAGATTCACTGGTATTTTGGTTGAAAGGTCCATTTTCACTGGCTTCTGCAATAACTTTGTGGTTCCACTAAGTTGTTTTAAACAAAAGTTAACCTTCCCCTCGGCAAGTCTGTCAACAAGCACAAGCACTGCTGACTCAAAGATGAAGAGCTCTGTGAAAAACTGCTATTTTCTCCTTTTTTCCCCAATTTCAGCCTTCCGTTGAATCAAAATTTTACTTTGATCGTGCTGTTGACAAGCTGATGCAGAAATGCCTTTATCAACTTGTTAGCCTCAACACTTACAGATTTAGGCACTGGGAAGACAATTCAATCTGTGTACTTTGAGTTCGACATGGGATGCTACTCAGAAATGTTTGAATTTTTGATCATTACAGTAAGCTGTAATGATCAATGGGTTGGATTTTTACATGTACATTTTTAAGCTTTGTCTCTCTACAGAACAATTTACTTAATTTATAGTATGTACTGTAAAAAAATCAACACTCAACTTTCCAGAAATATATATAAAAACAGCACTAAGCAAGCTTCCTTAGCAATGACCGTCAGTCAGCAGTCTTCCCCATGTCCAGATAGCCCATTACAAGGCCAGAAAATAACATTCCTGCTTTAAACATTCCTATTTTATTAATTTAGTTCCGGTGTTTTTTAACCCTGATTAAAACAGTAACATCAAACTTTTTCATCAAAAGAAATACTACTTTAGGCGGCACACACTTTTAAACAAGTGGCAGTTAGAGATTCATCGAGTTGGCTCCTATTCTTTACATAAAACCAAAGCGGCATGTAAAGTTAAAGATTTGAGTACAACCACTTACATTACCATCTTTTTTTCACATACAGTGCTTTTTATTCAGGTCGATTATGGCTTGATTGATTACTTGAATCAGGATCAATAAAATACTACAAACGGATCCATTCACTGAGCTTACAGGCAGCCCATAATTGCTCTCTCTCTCACACACACACAAACCCACGCAGACTAAACAATCTTTAATTAAATATGCTTAAGCTATCTGTACACCGCTGACCTTTGATTTCCACTCAGGACCACTTACCGTAAAAAAATCTATGGCATTCAAGAGGGTGTGCGTGTATGTGTGTGCTTGAGTACTTTGGCATCTTATGGAGTCAGCAATATCCTTGGCAGTGACCACTTCATCACCATAGATTTAACATCAGCGCTGCACATGACAACCCTTCTCTAAAGAAGCAGGAATATGCATGCAGAGTGAGAATCTGCTATTTTTTTAAACCAGGCTAGAACTTTTACTGCTTCCTTTGAGTGGAAAAATAAGAAAAAAAGAATCAGAAAAACACAAATTTTAAGTCTCTATTGCAAATATGTTAATGTTCTGCCATCTATGCTATCTCAGCTGTTCATTGTACTTCTGATAAAAATTACACAAAATTAGGAAAAAAAAACAACGCTATAAATAAATTCTGATAATCTGAATATAACGAGTTGAAGACAACAAATGCTTGTTTCGGGTCTAACACCACAGAGGCTTCTACCGTGATGCAACTGTTCCTCATAAGAAAGAAATAAAGTCTGATCACTCAGGAACACACACACATTCACGCACACAAGTGATACAGGATGGGCAGACAGCACCACCTAGCCTGACACAACAGAAACTGCATCTGAAGTGTATCACAAAGACATTGTAACCCCACCCCCATCACAAAAGCACATTTCTGCCTTTTATGGTTAATATAAGTCATCTATCTGTTTCCTATTAGGCAACATGAACTGTTGTGAAGCAAGAAAAATAGTAAACTGAAATATTATACTATCTGACAGCTCCCATCAACCTTGCTTTAAAGAACAAATAACTATCTGGAATGCCTCCATGCTTTGTTATGTAGGTAGTATGTTAAAAAGAGTCTTTTTAAAAGAAATAAGCTGTTTTTATAGACCCACTCAGCTCTTTCTATCAAGCATTTTATTATAAGTTTAAGAATGCTTGATTTGTTACATGGTTGAACTGTCTAACATCCACCACAAAAGTTACAAGTGGCGTGTAAATCTGAGGTTATTTCAGCATGAAACTCTCTAATATTAGCATGAGGAATACTACTTTTAATGTTCACCACACTTCTGTGTGATGACCATAAAAAGAACTGCAGATCACAAAGAGAATATGAATGAGCCCTGAGGCAGGTGAGTTATTCTACATGAGGCAATTGTGTTTCATCAGCAGATATTCCTTCTTAGCCCCATTTTTTGCCCTCTGGCTTCACTTTGCCTTTTCTGTTTTGCTTCCCATCATATCCCTTCTTGCCTCTTTTCATCTCCGGTTCTCCAAACCATTATCTTCCTTCCTTTGGCTTCCTTTTCAGCCCCTGATACTCTGATTTCTCCCTTTGCCATTTCTAAACTTCACAGCAGCTTCTCTGGTCAACTGTGCCCATCTCTCAAAAGTCCTAAACATCTTTAATAACAAAATATAGATTTTTAAAGTAGGGATCCCAATATATTGGCTTTAACATCAGTACTGGCCAATGTTAGTCATTTTTTGACACTTAGGTATCGATCCGATAAGTAAAAATGTGCCAATATTAAAAATCTATATTTATTCAGTTTTATTGTTGTTTTTCTACCAGGTTAGGGAGAGACAACGGGTGGGTTGGTCATGTGGCCATGTGGCGTATTTTAAAATGTCCAAAAAAAAAATTAAATCAGGAAAATATATTTAACATGGGTAAATATCAGTCATAATAGCAATACTAATATTGCATATCAGCCCAAATTGTCACATCGGTGCGTCCCTATTTTCATGCTCATACTGTCTTGCTATCTCTGTCCTTTTTGACCATTCTTAAAAGGATAAATACAAAAGTTATCTATTTTTAAATATATAATCTGCAAAAAGACAATGATTGAATGATGGATGGATGGACGGACGACAATCAAATTGATGAGAGGTGACAGGATGAATAAATGCAACCTTTAGATGACTTTTGGAAATAGATATTTCTCCATATTTAAGCCAACCTGGACAATTTGGAAATCATCCAGGATGAATAGGTACAACCTTTGGATGACTTTTGGAAATAGATATTTCTCCATATTTATGCCGACCTGGACAACTGATAATTTTATATCTATTTTTTTTATTATTCCTGTTCTTCTGACAAAGTTTCAGTCCTGCCTAACAAATCAGCTAATGTAAATCCTTATGTTAAAGCACTTTGCTCCATTAGTTAAACCACAAAGCAACAAAGAGCTTATTGATTAGGACATGAATCTGATACACTCTCGCTCACTCTCTCAAACTCGATATTCTATTTAATCTGACACAGTTATTTCATACTGTTTAACTTCCAGTCCTGCTTAGTCTGTTCTCTTGTATTGTTTAAATAATTTCAATTAAGAAAATGAAATACAGCATGTTAAACTTCTGATTTATATTTGATTACTAAATGGAAAATAACATTTAGAGCCCCCGCATACTGCACGTCATAAAGACCTTTACAAAATTGCTACAATGGAAGACAGGGACGAAAATATCTACACACAGACACAGAAACCATTTGAGGATCACTACGCAACCATCATCGATTGGTCATTTCTGAAATCAATAATTGGGATGGTGTTGTCCGTGTATGGAGCATATGAATGAATGAAATTCACCTGCTCAGCAGTTTCAAGTCTGCATTGGAGCATGTCTGCATAGCTTTGTCTGCCTGTGTTCACTCACCCTTTTATTGATCTCCAGTCACCTTAACTCTCTCTAGAGCATGAGAAATCCAGACAAAACAGACAGGAAGAAAAAGATGAATGGGCAACAGAAAGGATGTGAAGAATGAGAAACACAGACATAAAGCAATGACAGTCAGCTTACTTAGATCACCATTAAAATACATTCAGACAGACCACATACAGGGACTTACACTTGCATAAAATAGATCAGCTTCTATTCAGAAAACTAGCATCCCTCACACAACCAAAGTATGTCACTTTCCAATTGCTCAGTCTTGCCAACATGTTTTCTTATATATTCCTGATTGCAAGAACATGCCCATACCATGTCCTCACATATAGCATGCATTTATGTTGGTGTATATTTGACAGTCCACTACTATCTCCCCGGGCCTCTGAGTAGACCACACTTGACCATATGGAAGAGCATTATGGAGACGCAGTAGCACAGATGGACACAGTCTGTCCATATTCTCAGAGATGTACAGCTAACAGGCTAGATGACAGCACTCATTACCAGCAGAGCCTCCAACAAGAGAAAACCGCAGAGGCAAAAACCGAATATAAGGAGCAAAACTGGCGCTGTTACATACAGTTTAAATCACAGATAATGATTGGCTTCATATTAAGGCTGAATGATGTCTGCAAGTGAGAGACAAAGTTTTGTACCAGTGTAAATATGCAGTAGACTATACATATATTTGTGCCTTCGTAAAGATGTGCAAAGGATTTTAAACTAAATACATCTTTACCTCCAGCAGCAAACTCCAACTGATTTTTTTTTTTTTTTTTGAGTAAATTAATTCAATGGGAAGAAAAGTCAAACATTCAGAAATAGCTGTTTTTAATGCAATAAAGACCACAATTATTTCTTTGGCATAACTAAAAAGATTCTATGAAATATCTAGATTGATACTTTACTTTTCTATTAAGTTGATCAAACTGACTTAAAAATCCATTTTTTATTATTAAGGTGTAACAGAATCTTGAGATAATAAACTGTCTCAATATTTCTTAAAGTAAATTTATTTTGCAAAGCGATATTGTGTTGCACTCAGAATGTGACTGCATCAGATGACATGACTATGATTAGATAGAGGGATGGATAGACAGACGGACACTTTCCCCTCAGAGAAATTCAGGTGCCCAGTAGTCCAAAAAGTGCAATAAAAAAATGTAATAAGAAGAGCGACAGTCTAAATAAACAAGGGGTATTAAACAAGGGGTACTGCATTAAAAACATTATGAAGCATTACTGCAGTACTATAGGAAACAGATGAAAGTCCAATTCATGAGCTTCTTTCCTTAGCAAAGGTGTTGTGCATCCTAATGGCAAAGTGGACAAAAGATCTACTGAGCCTCCCAGTCAGGTCTGAGAGGCTGATACTTCTGTTACATTGTTACATCACATTTTTATGACACTATAATCTGTATGACAATCACATGTCTTACAGATATTGTGCAGACCCATTTGGGATGTTTTCTTTTTCTACACTAAAAGACTATTTAAAGTCTTTCAAGGAGTCAGGACTGGATTATATTTTCTCTTGTTCAAAATCTGAAAGACTTGACCAAACTAAACAAAGATGATGCTTTAAAACAATTACAAGATGTCAGGGTGAACAAAAAAGGGAACTGTTTTGATGTTCTCCTGGCATCAGGATTCCTATAGCACTAGATATGCAAAAAACCCCACCAAACCCTGGACTGGTTTAATCTACGCTTATTACAGATTCTTTCCCAAACACATTGCTAAAATCTCTTGTCTTGTATCTCTTCCACTAACCAGACTGCACCATTACATTCCTATTAATTATTTAGTAATGTTTAATTTACCCTAGCCACTCTCCAATGTGGGATGGATGAGAGAATTGGCCATTGTTTAAGATTTTTGTTGACTGAAGTCAGAAAATGGTAACTCGACCACATTGATAACAAGACAAGAATTACTTTTTGTTTGTCACAATGTAACCTTAATTTTATTTTTGCACATTCTGACTGATTACCTGAAATGTTATTGATTCATTGACATCATGACACATGTTTCAGTGCTTTCTGAGCCATCGGTGTTCACTTCTGTTACATCAGAGGAATCCACAAAACTTAATTCCCCTGTACCTTATTCACCCAGCTTTCTTTCCCTTCAACCTCTCCTTTCCCTTCAACAACTTATCAATTTCAATTGGCTCTCCGCTTAACAATGAATGTCTGAGTGCCTTTTTAAGTCGGATTTGCTGCCTGTCAGATTTGACTGATTACAGGTTACCCACACATCACAATCTCACATTTATGCAATCATGGCTTCGAACTCATATAACCACAAAGTCCTTAGATGGATGCTATCTGAGGATTACCCGGTGAAAAGCTTAAGTAGCGACAGATGTCAGCTGATATTACAAAATCTGAATCAGATCCCAACTCACTATGTGTTATTGCAAATGAAAACAGAAACACAGCTCATCAATGCTTAAGCATACGCACTTTCTGTATTTTCACACAAGGATAAAATTAAGCCATAAATGTTTTTTTTTCTTCTTGTGTGCACCACAGTGCTAAGTCATCATCAAAATTGTTTGTGATTGTTTAGCAGACATTTTCTGTGTTTTTTTTTTTTGTTTGTTTTTTTTGTCCCCTCCAGGGGGTTTTGTGGGTTCTAATGTAATCAAACCCGCGACGGCCACGTCGAGGACTCAAGGCCTCCAAATGTGGGTCGCGCTATCCCCTACGCCACCACAGCACGCCCCAGACATTTTTAATCATCTAATTATATGCTCGTAATATCCATGTAGTGCACAAATAGTGTGGTAATGTAGCATCAAATCTTTTTAAGCATTTACTGCAGACAAATAAATTAGGTCAGTCGTGTTTCTTTTAGCTGGATGGAATATAGTTAGAATTTTCAAAATGTCAAAATTCCGCATTTATATTTTGCCCTTTTTTCATGGATGACCCAAAATAAGATCCATTGCCAACAGCTGGCATCACAATTCAACCACTTAGTAAAGTCTCCACCTGTCTGCAATTAATACAGTGAACAGCCCGCATTTGCCAGGGTTAGGGAGCACAACTGCTCTCTAATATCTGGAATCGGCAAATACTTGAAACTCCCTCAAAGAATGCTCATGACTGCCTATTTTATTAGTTCAAGCAACAAATATAGCATAATAAACATTAATACGCATGGTGGAAACTGTCTTGGCACTACTGCAGAAGTTACCGTAGTATCTATAGTGCTCTTTCTCCAGCCAATCAGCGCCAAGGAAAAAGAATGCCACTCATAGATTGGCTGCTTTGCAAAGACCAGTCAAAGATTTTCTTGCACATTGTAAGATCTGCTGAAACTTTTAAAGATAAGTCAAGAGATAATGGTACAAGTGAGGAAGCATTCTCAAAATATAGGCTGCAACACAGTGGGATAGAGACATCTGGTCATCTGTAATGAAACACAGCTTCCTTGTACCAATATTGGGACATAGCTAAGGGAGAAATATAAATTGTGTTGCTGTGTTGGATGGACAGATTTGAAAGAGGACAGGATTCCATCAACTATGTGAATATGTCAGAGAAACAAGCTGAGATTTGTTCTGGGGGATCATATGTGTAGGTCATCTTTCATCTGTGTAGCAGTGTCACAATGAGTTATGCAAGCAAATGATTATGTTCAAAGATTACAGATTTGTCCTTTTCATGTCCCTCTTTAAAAGATAGATGTTATATTTTAGATTTTGACTGGATATAGAGAGCCAACATTAAAAAAAAAATATTCTGAAAGTTCTGAAAGCTCAGAAAAAGTCAGTGCAAATACCTCTGACCTCTAATTAGCTTCAGATGCATTCCTCACTCTGACACTTAATCCTAGATTACATTTCTCCCACCCCTCCATCAGAATGTCTTACCACCACCTACTCAAGGTGAATGACGGAAATTATGTGATGCCTACTCATAGGGCTGATGATCTCTGTGTGCATATGTGTGTGTGTGTGCATAGAGGTTAGGCAATTAAATGAGCCTGTTATCATCACTCAAACATTCAGGGACAAGTTCACTCTTTATTAAGCTCTCACAGCCCAGCACATTACTCTGTCAATGGATTTAAATCTTTCCACTAACTGCTAGTGGGTATGCGTGTGGGGGGGTGTGCGTGCGTGTGGGGGTGTGCATGTGTGGTGACAACACATATCCACACAGAATAAATCTTTTTAAAACACACACACTGTTCTCACATAGAGCTCACATGCACCACATTAAACTGGTTTACTTTCTCAAGAGGTTGACATAAGAGGTGGTCCTTCTAACATCTCTAAGATTGAGGTGAAGAGAGGCTCCCACCCAACACTGTGATTACATTAGCCCTGAAAACAGATGTTATCATCCTTTCACAGTGCTACGAATGAAATCGATATCGATATTAAGTGATGTGTGCATAAGGCGCAATCTTTTTCAATATAGATTACAGGCCACCAAAACACCAGAACAAAAAATCTCAAGATGAGGTTCAGATTAGCTCTCAATCTATAAAGTAGATTTTAGCAAAGGTGGAATGAGTGCAGAGCTTCCAGCAGCACAACACATAATACCCTTAAAGGCTAAGGTGAATGTAGCTTGGGGTATTTAATCGTTAAATCAAGAACATAATTACCCCATTTCTTCTTTGAATGTGTAACCAGAATGAGACTGTCAAGTCATCAGGGGCTTAATGTAAGAGATTTAAAGATGAGATCCTAGAAAATCGACTCCTTTGTGCTTCTGCAATCCCAGATTATGTGAGTTTTCTTGCTGGAAATAATTATTTTGAGAGCAACTTTCGGTACTATGATGTACTTTATAAACTAATTTTTGAACTAAGACGTATTCAAATTTTAAAGATGGCTTAAAAAATCTACTTGATATGAATTGAATTTACAAATCAAGGTTAGAGAAAGACTAGCAATCATGTCTGATGAAAAGTTACTTTAGATTAATTAAAATTTAATTCATTTTAAGAAAATAAATCCCTGTGCCAATAATAGCAATAGAAGTTATATGAAGTTGAATCTAAATGGAACCTCGGTGACATTACGTGTACTTAATAAATACAATTGTACTTTGCAAAAGTTGGTAAGATTGGGTAAACAAACAGTAATACAATTGCAACTGTGATTGGTTTAACAATTGTGTCGTATGAGGTGCATATATTTTGCTGAGAAAAACACTAAAGTTGGACTGAGACTTTAGTCTCAGTCCAAAACCAGAAAGTGAAAGACAAATAAAATTTGATCAGGGCATTCCTTTGATACAGTAAATGGAGTGACACGATTTTGTTTAAATATAATTTCCTAAAAAATAGTCAATAACTATATTGATTAAAAAATATTTCCTGCATTTTTCCTTTTTTTACGACTAAACAATGTCTCCACCACTTTATTTTAAGATTAGATTCTCATTGAGTATTAGTTTACATCAGGGCTGGGTATTATAATCCATTCAACAATAATACTGTACCTATTGTGATATATAACACACTGCAATGACAATTATGATTCAATATATTGTGCAGCTATAATAGGATCCAAAATCTTCAGGTAACCCAAGAAAAGTTTATGCTCCAACAGTCTGAACACCGAAGGATGCCACAGAAGGCTCTTAGAGATTTTCTCATTAAGGTAATCCATTTTAAAGAATATACCCACTCAAGCATTTATTTAATAAGTCATCATCACAATGAATCTATAATGAAGTGGACTTCATTGCACAAATTAGTCACATACACACAATTTCACATGGTGCCATCCATCCACATATTCTTGGAGGGTCCCAGGTGCAGATGTGTTTTTCTTAATTAAGAGTTAAGGACCATAAAGACTACAGGCTTTATCCTTTATTATTCTCTTCATTAACCCCTTCACTCCCCCTGCTTGTTTCATTTCGGTCTCTCTTTTAACCCTTTCTCCATTGTTTCAAATCAATACTCCATATCCTGCTGTTAGGTAGCCACCTCATGCCCATTTCACAGACTGTTACCATTAACCCCACATTTGTCTTTATTTTACTCTCTCTTCTGAAGTTCTGTAATTACCACCCTCCCCCTATCTTGCATTTTATTCACTCTAGCAATTAACCTCTTTCTCTGTTGCAATGTCCTCTTCTCCTTTCATATGCTCTCCCAGATTGCACCTATCTATCTCCGTCTCACCCTTTAACTGTTCTTGTTCTTGTCATCTCCCTCTCACTGACTTTCAGTCTCATCCTTGCTCCAAGCAGCTTCTCTTTGTCCCACAAATGCCATTACTCAATTAACCTCCCCGGGTTCATGGTTAGGGGCCAACATATGTATCAGGGCTGAATCACATATGTCTGTGCTTTTGACAAATGAATGGTTCACACACACATATATGCTGGCACTCCAAGGTGTGACTCAGAAATGATTGGATTCATTAGGGGAAAGGGTGAAGGAAAGCGGTACATGGCAAACGGGAAGGAAGGGGGTGACAGAACAGGGAGAAGCCAAATCATTACTAAACGCTGGTGGAAGACTTAGAACACGGAGGCCCCCAAAAAAGTAAGACAGGCAAGATACAAAGATGGGTATTACTTAGATGCATTAACAGACTGGCAGGTACTTTTAAATAAGACAGAGCGAGCAGAAAAGGAGAAAACATGAGGAAAAATTGGAGACAGCTGAAAGGCAGCACAAAGGGACAGCAAAGAAAAGAGAAATAGGGAGCACTTAGCTTCATTATGGCAAGTTCCCACTGTTGTCATCCTTTTATACTGCCATAATGAGCGAGCTCTCAATGTAACAGAGAGATAATGATACATAAACCAAGTCTGGATGACCTTTAGGGGAAAAAAATCCATTAATTGGAAAATCAAAAATCAAAAATCAAGGCTACAATGCATTTTTCCAAAGAGTTAAAGTTATTTTAATCTGAACATGGATTTCTTCTAATGGGAGATGCATTTTGTTAAATTAGGTTTAGAAAATAATGGTATTTTTTCTGCTTATTATTCTTCATTTGTATATTTTTTCACAATTAATTTGCAATAACTTTTTATAAACATTGCTTAGTGGTACATCAAAGTTTGCACATTTTATGCATTTTTACAACTTTGATTTCAGAAGAAGAAAGTTATATAAATTCAGGACGTGAACAGTTAGAAAGTTCAAGATCTACAACTGTGGTAGAAATGGGCTTTTTGGGGATTTTTTCTATTCAAATGGAGCTGGTGTCCATCTCCAGCAGTCATTGGGCAAGAGAGGGTAAACTCTAGACAGGTTGGCAGTCTATCGCAGGGTAACATAAGAGACACAGGACACACACACACGCACGCGCACACAAACTTAAGGACACATTACCCTAACAATCTTATAATAATAATAATAAAATAATAATAATAATAAACATTATTGTTTATTGCAATACCTTCTGGAAAATTTTGCGTCTAGCAAAATTTGTTCTTGTGATGGGCCTAGCCAACAATGCTACCAACTACTCTACTGTGCAGACTGTATTTTATACAAATTAGTTTTATAATCGCTATTTTAAGAATAAACCTACTTATTTATGTGGATAACACTGCATTTCCATTTCCCATTCATGAGTTGGGGAGTCTCTTTTAAAAAGGTGAACTTATGCCATTGTTCATAAAAGCGATAACTTTTGTTCTACTGAATACCGAGTTAGTGAAACACTGCTACACACACCTTTTGCATGGCAGATTTTTCATATTGCATGGAAGCCAATTCTACTGGAATTATGATAAAAGACATTAATGCACAAAGAAAGGCCTCACTCCTTTGCTTTACCCATATTTATCATATTCCATCAAATTCTATCATGTTCTGTAAAAATGCTAAATCGGAGAGTAATGTGGCTGAACGGTGACTCCTGTATCTTTATTGCATTGGGTAACTGACAGTGTACCAAGATACATACCATATCAACCACAAAGTCAAATATCTAATCCTAGTGTGTATAAACTGGTTAATATAAAGAAAGATTATATTAAGACTATAAGTAACTAATTGCATGAGTAATTAGTCCCTATATATATCAGTGCATCTTTACACATGTATCCATACTCGCATACACGCACACCCAAACACAAAAAGATACATGCATTTAACAGATGGCTGGTGGTTAAAAGAGTGTGAATGATAAAACCAGCCCACTATTCCTCTGCTTTGTCCATTATTCCACTCCACTGCTTTTAAAGAGTGTAAGTGGGGGTGTGCATGCGTGTGTGCGGGCGTGCAGGTGTGGGTGTGTGTGTGTTTGCGTGTCCGCACATGCAAAGAAATAAATCTGTGTGTGGAACTTTCACCATGCACCACGAATCTGTGTCTAAGTGAAACAATCTAATCACATCACAAGCATCATAAATGAACAATATTAAAGCTAAACTACCAAAGTAAAGCATTAAAAACAGCTATTTAATTTTTGCTCCTTACTACTTTTATTGTCTAAATTCATCAAGTATGACGAGTTCCAGGCAATCAAACTAATGGTGCATAACAGGCCTACTCAAAATATGCCTCACAAGTAATGTTGTATTACCCATCTGTGTACGTAATCATGTGAAACATGGCGTGTCTGTAACATATGAGGCTGTGTGACATTAAAGGTTACATTTAAAAAGATTGTAATCTAGATGGTTTATGATGCGTGTGGGTTGTTTTTGTTGGATGTGCATGTATGGAAGAGATGTGAAGGAGGCGGCAAGTGTCAGCTGCACTTTAATTATACGCACTGCATTCACACATAAAGAGACCTTTCACATTGATAGAAAAGTATCTAATTGCGCAGTCATCCTAACTGTGTCATGTAACCTAACTTGTTAATAGTTTTATTCCATAACCTGAAGCTAAGAGTCTGAGTGTTTGGTAAGGGATAAAAAACAGGAGCAAAAACAGAGATTAGTAAAATCCCAGTCTAAAACGGCAATTGTTTTTTATAAAAATAAATTGTAGTTTACACAAACATGATTACAAAAAACTAAGTTTGAAAGACACTGTGAATCTTACACAGTGTCTTTCAAACACAGCAGTAATGTATTTTCAGTCCTATTTTTTCTTAGTGTTTTTAGACTGCTTATTACATTTTCTTTTCTGTATTTGAATAATATTGTCACAGACTTAATATGTTTGCACAATTACTTGGACTAAATATATAGAGAAAGAAAGATTAGCGTGATTTTCTCATTTTATCTCATTTAGATTTAATGTCACCCCACACAGAGCAAAATGTTTTACTGAAGGCTAAAATCTTGTTTTCTTCAGACATAATGCTCAGTGTAGGTCAAATGCTAACTTGGTGTTGGACAATGAAGAAGAAAGAAGCACAATAGTTTTAATGCTGTTTGCATCCCCACAAAAAGATCATTGGCTTCTATAACTTCAGCAATAAAATAAGGCCTAAATAAGTGGTAGGTCCAACACAAGGTACCATTCATTAGACTGACTTATCCATTAAAATACAGAATTGTGATTTAAAATAGTCCTAATCTATGCAATAGAGGTCATGAATAAAATAACAGTAACAATCAATATATTATTTTAGCAGCAGTGTCTATTACTGTAGCTTTTAATTTTAAATAAAAGCAAATAGTATTATGCTATGCATTTTTATCTAAAATGTGCAAGTACAATGACATATTGAAACATATGCTATTTTTAGTCAACGTAGCCATACTGTGAACATTTAACACTGATCTATGCTTACACTGGCAAAATGGAATTAAACTCTTTATTATCTCATAAATTGGCCAAAATTAATATTCATTTAAAACAAATTCTATAGGAGAAAAACTAAGCATGCAGTAACAGTTAGACCAAAAGATTACACCAGTAAATGTGTAGTAAGTGTCTGAGTCTGAGAAAGCGCACAAAAAATTTTCAATTTGCACACACAGCTTAAACCTTACTATTAAATTAAACCTTACTATCTTTATTTAAAAGTGTTTCTGACAATTCATTATTTTTCTCTAACAGACACTAGGAATTAAAATAATTTAATCAGTAAATAAATGATAATTTGGATATTTTTATCCAACTTATTTTAAGGATAAAAATAATTTGAGATCCCTGTGATTTTTTTTTAGCAAATATTTAAATCTGTGATAATGAGGAAATTATTCAGGTCATGTTCCCTGTTAATAGCCAGCCATTTTCCTCACTCACTTCTGTGCTCATTACCTCTTTTATAAAGTTTACCACCACCATGAAAATGAAAACTATAGCCATTAGTGGAAAAGGAAAACACACCAGCTGTTGTCGGCAACAGATGCTCTGAAAAAGTTTATAATTTATATCCGTCTTTGAGTCCACAGAATGCCTTTGTAACTAATAGCATGTGCACAGAGTAATACTACAATGGGTAGATGGAGTAATTCTTCACACAAATGAACCAATTAGGACATTTAAAAAAATCCATTTAGTAATCATGACTGAGAAATGATCATGTGGAAGTTATTTGGCCTCACACATGCACAAAGAACTACATTCGAATAAGTAATTTGGCCAAACTAATCATTAAATACAGATTGATTCCTGTCATCTCTGTTAATGTGAAGCTAGATTTAAATTTCTAAGACAATTCTCATTTAAGATAATTTTGATTTAACTTGTTTTCTGTCTTCAAACATTTAAATGTTCAGAGAACCATTTATCACATCGGGTGTTCACTTATGAATATGAATCTATGTTTCCCGCTGCAATCCAGAAAAATTCCCCAACAACAAGAAACCTAGAAACTTGGTGGGTTTTATTTCATATTTTTGATACCCTTTGTCTGTTTCTCCTTCATACCTTTATAATTCTATCCTTCTTCAAATTAATTTATTTCAGTTTTCAAAACAAGTACAAGCCAATACAAATGAGACAATTACGAACCTGGAAGAGTTATAATCTCTGTAATCCTTCACATGCCCACACTGATATAAACTTCACAATTTCACAACGAGCAAGAGCTTGAGCAACAGCAAGTTAAACCACACACAAAAAATTTAAGTGAAAGCATTGATAAGTAAAGATGATGTGCTTTTAATATTATTATTCATAACTGCTTGTTCTGGCGTGACAAGATAATGAAGACAATAGACATCAGACAGTCAGTCAGTATTTTACTGGCTTCTGAGGCAGTTAATGATTAGGCTCTTACCACATTTGATGTGTGTGTGTGCATTTGTGTGTGTACCACTGGTTGATGTGTCAACATTAATTGAACCATGACCAAGATCAAAACAATGAGACTAGAAAGGGATTAGAAAGACGCGCCATGTGAAATACTGAGAAGCCATGATTTGTGTGGGTGGATTCTGAGTCGTTCGGCATTTCATAAAAACATTATGATCCCAGACTTAGTTCCAGCAAATCCTATTATTTATGTAGAAATTCCAAGTTAGACTTAACAACTATATTAGTATTTTAATAAATGTTATTAAATTATTATTTTCAGCTGTTTCACACCTCTCTGTCAAATATTGTAAAGTTGTTATTTACCAACTGTTTTTTTTGTTATTGTTATAGGTTGCTTTTATTTATAAACAAATGGGTTATTTTATTTTTTTTACTTAACTTTGGACATGTTACCCATAGTTAAATCTGTTTTTCTCTCATTTTTTTTTTTTTTGCCCCGATTTTCCTTTTACGACAATCTTCCAACGCCCTGCAGTGTGTGGTGTGTTACGTGGTGGTGTGTTGAATATATGCCCGAGCGGGCATATATTCAACATTGTCTTGGCCCAATTAGCGCAGCCTGTGGGGTTTTCCCTGACTGGGAGCGAGAACGCAACCTGTTGAATGTGACAGGTAGCCAATCAGAAAGCGCGGAGACGTAAGCACGGAGAGGAATCCCAAACAGCTGACAATGGTGCAACTGAGAGTCCGGTGGACATCAGAAGTGATATGTGGAAATGTTTATTATTATATGTAAAGGTCATTTTTATATGTTTATTATATGTGGTTATGTTTATTCAGTTAAAAATGTTAACTACGAAAAAACATAACTCACCTCCAAATCATAGTGCAGCAAATAGAGTGGCTGCTCCCTCAGTCTTTTATCAAACGCCTTTTGTATTTGTTTCGTCTTTTATCGCTTAGAATGAGTCCACAAACTATCACTAATGATTCAACATCGTCATCCGTGTTTGATTATTCTAAATTCACATATGGTATGCTGGGGGTTTTACTGGATTTTCTTCTGGATTCGGGATGTTCATGAGTGAAATCAGTTCGTGTGGTGTGTTGCTCCTGCCGTGTGGCTGGACACACGAACCGATCGAACCTGTTGGACTTTTATCGGCTCTGTGGTCACAGAGGTTTGGAAAATCGTCTAACAATTCTTAAATCGTACCGTGTGAACCAGACCTAAAACTCCTCTCATCTCGTCTCGACCACTGCGCTAACCCTCGCTGACTCTGGTCGCTATGGTAACGTTTACATATCCCTTCAAAATAAGCTACAGATGCGCCACAAAAACGAACATTTCACTTTCGTAAAAATTTTAACTCACGATAACGACTAATGGGAGCCCTGAGCTTGTTTCTCTGCAACAAGACGGTCCCATCTGGGAGTGATGAGACAATGACACCCGAAGTGTTGCTTATACACAGGGTGCTTAGTCTCTACGTGGCAAAGGAGTTTGAAGGCTTCATTGCCTCATTAATGAGCCGGTCACCATATCATGCAGAGCAGCTTGGAATGTGGGAATCAGGGATAAATCCATTCTCCTGTCTCTTCTCTGGGCCTTTTCCCCTTCGCAAAGAAACTTTCTAAAGACATCTGATCTGTTTCTGACTCATTTTGCTGATTGTGGGCTCAATGTTGGTGCGCAAGACGTAATCGAGAAAATCCGGTTAAAGGATTTTCAAAATAAAAGATCCTCCAGACTCAAATAATACATAAAACGGAAATATTTAATTACTTCTTGCGTGGCCTGGTACCAATTGGTCCACAAACCGGTACCGGTCCGCGGTCCGGGGGTTGAGGACCACTGCTGTATAGGCTTGACCCAATCAGTCAAGCAAAAGGGTTCAAAATTGTTTCTAGAAATATTACTGGATCAACATTTACGTCCTATGTTGATTTCAGGATGTGTTACATTGTACTAATCATTAAATATGCTTAACAGTCATTTCAAACAAGTCTGTATTTATATGTACTAAATTAGATAACTGATAAAACAAAAGCACATGTACATTTTATTGAAAGAGAAAAATAAAAAATTTTCAAAGTTACATTTCTTTACCCACAGACACTTTCAGTTCTAAAACTTTTGAAATTTAACTGAACCTCTACTCCTCTACTCTTCTTGCTGTTTTTGTGTTATTTCCTAAGCCTACTTATCAATAGATCTTTGAGGGCAACTTGGTTCAGATATATTTTCCTTTCCAAGTGAGAAATCAGGTCACAAAGGTTAAGTGAATGAGCAGGAAGGATAACATCTCTTGCTTTACTTTCTCTTTTCTCACTCAAACACACACACATAACCGTATTATAGTCACCTTTGACCCCTCAGCCTTTCCAGTGAAGTGGCCAACTGGCGAGAATAATATTGACCTTCTACTAAAGAAAGCATTGCTGCTTATTGCTTTCACAGATCGCACTGGTTTCATTTGGTGGATATCACACTGTGTGTGCACGGGGATATACAAGAATAATGAATGCTTGAATTTAAGGTCTTGAGTAGAGTGGCTCTGAAAGAAACGGCCTAGGCTGCTCTGCAGAAATTACTGATCAACTTGTTAGGCCAATTTCATTCACAATGAAGTTTTGAGACATTAAACATCTTTTAGACCTCAGTAAGTTATGGAGGAATAACATTTTCTTACTGGCCATCAAACAAGGTGTAGGATACCAGGAACTGCAAAAGCAACAGCAATACAATGTTTAGTGTCTAACTTTTTCTCAGTATTAAAAAGAGCCCCATAGTATTATGCTGCAAAAAAGAGGCTATGAGGATTTCTTAAGGCCAAGTATGAAATGACATTGTAGCAAAATGTCAAGCAATATTATTAAAAACAAGGTTTTGTTTTTGTTTTTTCTTTACCCCACAGCTGAAATAAACATCCTCCTGCCTCATTAAATTTTCATTTGCCACCAGAGACCTACTACGGACCATAAGTCCAGCTATTGGATACCAAACAGGGCTCAACATTAATGGTTTCCCTCTTTCAAATGGCAGTTAAATTTTGTGTTGGGGCACATCAAGCATCTCGCATAGTTGTCTGAGCCATCAAGCCTAAAAACTTTTATATCCTTTTCAATTTATTTATTTCTTATGGGGGGAAAATATTTGAAGTTTTCCAGTAGGTGTTCATGAAGCTTTTAACTGAATTTAACAAAGGATGTTTATAGCTTGTGCAACGTGTAGCCTGCTTAATTGGAAAGGTTGATATAAATGGCAATGCGTCTTTAACATCAGTGCTGTAGTGACAAATGTCTTAATTAGTCACTGACTAATGACTTCAGACACATGGAAGGGATTTTGTGCATGAACAAGGTCATACCGCAGTATCTAAATTGGTTTTAAGTCAAAACTTTAATTCGGCCTCTCCTCTTTTTTTTGTGAGTCATTCAGAAGTGCATTGCTGTTGTCCTTTGGACTGTTGTCCTGTTGCATAAACAAAGTCTAATTGGCCTTAAACAAAGCAGCTCCAAGCCCTCCGACTACCACCACCAATTTATATAAATAAATTATAATTCCAATTCTTTTATTTAGACTCAGAAAACACAAGTTATTAGTGCATTAACAGTGAAACGCAATCTGTGATGTGTAGTATTGTACACTTGAGGTCATTGTTAAGTAATCTTAGTCTTATAAAGAGAAGATCACTTATTCTCATACATTAAATAATTTATTAACAAAGGGACTATTTTGTTTTTATCTTTAGTGTGGGCACATAGGTGATGTAAAACCACAAAATAAGCATTAGGTCAGTGGTTAGTTTATATTAGTATTATAACGTGGCTATGAAAGTATTTATGTGTACCATGCACAAACATTTAGATAAGGCTTGAGCAATATTAACTCTTCTTAGTCCTTCAAAAGGGTGTAAAGCTATTAAAACCATCTGTCTACTATACATGTGATTTATATAATTTCACTGCAGTCTTTTATGCATTCTGACATTTTTCATGCTGTGGTAGTTAAATGTGTAAGATGTCATTGAATTCCTCATGTGAATGTGGCTGGGTGTAACCGGTAGTCCTTGAGAAGGGTAAAGGAACAATAAACCTTGTCTTTCTTTAGCACTTGAAATATCAGCCATTAGCCAAATTGTGAGTTATATTTCGCAAGGTTCTTGCCTCAAAGGTAAATCACACAGACAAGGACTATCCATCTATACTAAAAGCTAACATGTAACACTGAAAGTATTTTGAAACTAGTACACCTTATGTAAATCAGAATCCTCAAACTACAAACCAGATTTTTACTTGCATTATAAATGCATAAAACAAAGAACAGAACCTTTTTTCCTCACTCTCTGACATGAAATGAGAGCAGCTTTAGATCAGTAAGGATTACATTAATCATTTATATTTGCTAAATGCAGGAATGATGAGTAAAATGATCTGTAGATATTTTTTAAACTAATTAAAAACATACATTTTGTTAGTATTTGATAAGAATTGCCTTTCAAACTTAATGACTAAGTATCATATAATTCAACAAGTTTCTCAAGAGTTCACTGAAATTCTGCAGGGCATTAGTCTTTTAGACAGCAAAACATCTACAGAACATGATGCAGCCACCCCCCACTTCCCAAACAGGATAGCTTTGAAAGCTTTATCCTTTTTCCTCCAAATATAACAGCTGCCATTGTACTATCATTAGACCACTGGATATGTATTCACGAATCACAAAATTTTGTTCCTGAGTCTACTTACAAAGTGTCATATGGGCTTTTACAGTGCTTTTGGTATAATGGATTCTTCCTCATCAAGTGGTCTTATAGCCCATGATGCAACAGGACTAGTTTAACTGTGAATCATGTAATTATCTTACTAGCTTCTGTCAGCATCTTTACAAGGTCTTTTGCTGTAGTTCTGGGTTTGATAAGCACATTTGTGCATTTTTCACCAAAACATGTTCACCTCACAGTCATAAAATCCATCTCTATCCTGAAAGAGATAATGTTTGGACACTCATGTAGTGCTTATAAAAGTATATACTGTTTTAACAGACAAAGTGGCAGTTTCAGGCATCTAGATTGTACTACAAAAAAGTTAAGTTT
Organism: Brachyrhaphis terrabensis; assembly: GCA_903067065.1. Lineage (NCBI taxonomy): Eukaryota > Metazoa > Chordata > Actinopteri > Cyprinodontiformes > Poeciliidae > Brachyrhaphis > Brachyrhaphis terrabensis. The sequence goes on from CAEGAG010175086.1 coordinate 114,388, forward strand.
TTTTTTTTTTTTTTCAAAGGAATACGTAACTATCTGGTTTCAACTGTATGTCTTTCTGATATTTTTGTTACGTTTTATGTCACAACATTTTTCGTTTTTGTTTGTGATGGAAAATGACTGTAGGCTAAAAATTTATGTTTTAATAGTAACAAGGTGTGGTTCTCATTGTGAATACATAACTATGTGCTTTGATCTTTAATTGCATTTACTTTTCAGACTATGTGGCAATCCCCCTGACCATAATTTATAAAGCTAACAATGTTTCTCAACAACCTCTAAAATACTATTAACCTTTCAAACAAGCCCTGGTTGCAGCAAGTCAAATTCTAGATGCAGAAGAGATTAAATAAATGCATTAGGAAATACACTTCCAGCAACGTAAATAAAAAATGCTCATGGAAATCCAAATTTTCTGCTTACTTCTCAGTTTCTGTGACATAAAGCTCTGAGTGGGCTTCGAAAATAAAGTGCAAAACATTAAGGTACTGGAGAAAAAAGGTGTTGTGGGAGTGTGTGTTGGAGGGGAGTGTCAATGTATGGTGATCTAAAAGCAAACATGTAAAACATACAAAAAATATATAAAAAAAACTGGTATAATTTTGGTAAAAAAAAAAAAAAAAAGTCAATACTCTTTCTGTTTTAGGGTTTTACATATCTGGACATCTGTACTTTACCAAGATCTCAATTTGTTTAAATCTAAACCTATGTGCACAGACCGATCATTAACTATCCATTAAAGCAGAAACAAAAACTGGAAAAGGTCTGTGTATAAGAACTGGCTCACACAGCCAAATATCTGGAAAAACAAACCAATTGGTTGGAGTTTCAACCTTTCATCCACACAAAAGCTCTGCCTTACATCACTAAAAATAATTACTTTTGAAAACTCTGACCAAAGTGGAGATTTGAGAAAATGCTGTATTTGTGTTTGAGTCTCTACATGGGAGTTTTAGGATCTCACACATCGGGTCACTGGGTGGCTAAAGTTGGTAGAGTGTGGGCATGATGTACAGAGGCTGCAGTCCCTGACGTGGTTGTCCTGGGTTCGATTACCAGTATCTGCTATTTACTGCATGTTTTCCCCAGCCCTCCTACCCATTTCCTGTCTATTTACTGTAAAAAATAAGAAAAACAAAAGGATCCCTGAATCATGGTCTACAACAAATAGTGAGGCACTAACATCACATGTGCAATCATTGTTATTGAGTTGGCCTTGTAATGAATTAAGGAAAAATTAATGCTATATCAGAGAGGTGCAAAATTTTACATCGGCCCAGACGCTATTTGCTTGCAAGCCCAACTGCTCCGTTAAGTTGAAGTGCAAAAGAGAGAGTTGTTTTACTCCAACTCTTCCCTCCAACAAAGAGGCACAAATAAAATTGTCTTCCCTTCACCCAAACTTAAATTGACAGATGGTTGCACATTTTCCTCTGGAGTACTTTGGGGTACCAGGGAGTTCATGGTTGATGCAATGACTGGAAGGTGCCAAGGTTCTGCGTCCGTTAAACGAGCCATCAATCACCAAACACCATAACCCTATTCTTTTTCTCCCACCTTGTTGCAAAGAAAATTTCCCTAAGGGGACAATAATAAAGTGACACTTACACGATACTGATATGTTGACTGTATGCTGACTAGTTAAGTTATTTGGTCCAGGTGTATTGGACAAGGGATGTAGCTAAAGCTTCAATTTGTTTTGAAATGGCCTTCTAACTCTAACCAGTTTGATAGACACCTAAATTAACTATCACTGTGGTCTTCAATTGGCATTGTGCTCCAGATCAGCAGACTTCCAAAACTCAGACATGCTGATGATAATTAAAACATCAAATAACTGATCAAGCAACTTAAAAATGCACGTGATTAGTGGCACCTGGGTGCTATCTGTCCTCCTAAAACATATCAAAGCAGGAAGGGTGAAAATAGATTTTTACTCAATGTTTCCCTATGGTTTTGGTTTTACTTGATAAATAATAACATGGTTAATCGATTATTTATGTCACACACTCAAGGTTCTGATTTAAAAATCTGGTAAAGGCTATTTAATTTTTAAGAATATTAAATAATTTTCATAGAAAGAGGGGTTACTTTCTTTTTACCTTGATTTATTTACCACTTATCAATACATATCTGATACCATTGATTTTTTTTTTAACTGCATTTTGACCCGTGACTTTAGCAGACTTCAGCTCTCCTCTGTTTTTCTTATGATCATAAATCCAAAGACAGGCAGACTGCCAACAGTAAAACACTCATCTGGGATCAGGAACCATTTATTCATTTCAGCTCAGTAATACTACGAGAGCCTGGCTTCAGAATTCAATGAATATTTCACTTTCATTTTATATTCAATCTCTGGTGCTCAGGAATGTGCACTGCTGGGTGTCATTTTGTGCATTTTTCTGGTCTGTGTCAGTGCATCAGCCTTGCTTATGATGTGTGTGTGTTTTTCAGGAAGTAGTTTGCTACTCTTCATTTGATCCAAGCATTACGATGTGTTTTTTTAGGTTTGACGTGTTATATTTGATTCTGGTGCTTCATTAAGCATTTCTCCCCAGTGTTATTTTTATTTTTTCATCAAAATAATTTTATATATATAAAAAGGATAGCTTTATGCTAACTGCTTTCTCTTTTAATTATGTCCAGAAAGATATGGTTAATATATACATATGGACATTATTAACATGATTAAAAGAGAAAGCAGTTAGCATAAAGCTATCCTTCAAAAATGTAAATTTATGGGAAATAGGGAAATATTAACACTGACAAAAAAAATTATAATACCTTCTTATTGTTTTTCTTCTTCTTTAAAAGAAATCAGTACTTGGCTACATCCAGGCTCATCTATTTAAATCGTCTATCAAAACCGTATGACTGGATTTGATGCAAGTTGCCCATTAAAACTTTAGAATAATCTAGAAATATATCACAACAATACTATGTCAGGTGTACACAACATATGAAGATGTACTGCATTTTGGGAGGAGAGACTTCCTGATGCTCCTATAAGTCATACAATCGATCAAAATAAGTCTTACTCCTCTTACACCATTTGTCAGGCTACAGCACCAAACACACTTATTGGTATGCACTAAAACAACAATAAATCAAATTCACTTTTTTACTACAATAGCATTACTACACACAAAAAAAAAAACATTTGAAGAACCATTAACTAAAGTAGAAAAATTTAATACATAAATATTTTTTATAATGGAAATAAATGGTGTCACAATTATTAGCAACCCTAACGGTTCAATAAAAAAGTAACATTTAGTTATTTATGTTAAACTTGATCAGGGAAACTTTTAATCAGAAATCAATGAAATTTAAATATAAAATGAAACAAAGACCCATTTCTCTTAGTCTTTCAAAATGAAAAAGCAAAATAACCTTTCATGTTATGTAAATATGTGGTCATTAGATAGTTAGAAATAGCTTTTGTTCATGTCTAGACACAGAAACATAACTCAGACTTTTAAAATAACTAGAACTGTGAGAAACGAGGCTGGAAAAGGGCTCAAATTTATCTAGTAACCACATAAAGCAAGTCCCCATTGTTAAGTACAGTGGAGGATCTGTGATGCTGTGTGTCTGAGCCTTTTCTAATGGATTTGGGAGCCTTGTCATGAATTTTGAAATAAAATGGCATTTTAAATAAAAAAGAAATCTTTGAAACAAAAATACTCAGAGAACTGAAAATGGGTCATCATTGGTTCTTTTGAATGGTTATCGCAATTGACAAAGTTTTGTGCTTTAAAAAGAAGGCTGTACAAAGTATTAACACCATTAAAAACAATTTTTGAGTCACCAGTGAGTTAAAAAAAAAATGTTTTTCTTACAGTCGGATTTTATTTTCAATAAATTAATGTACTGAAATAATAATTTTTCTCTTCAATGTCCCATCTAAAAATATGCTAGTGTTAAAAAAAAGGGGGAAAAAACACTTTTTCATCTTAACATCTTTTATCTTAGTGATGCAAGCAAATGTTGAAGACACAGTATGTTACTACAATACACCAGTCCAATTACATGTAACACATTACACAAATATAAATCAAATCTGTGTACAATATTTTATTACATCGTTTGCCCTTATCTAACCAGGCGAGACAATAGCAAACTACTTCTCATTTACAACACCAATCTGCAGAACAGCAAAAGCAAGTAACACAAACATAATAAATTAGACAGACACTTTTAATTCAGAGGAAAAAAACATCAGTTAAATTTTGTATACACCAAGAACTGGTATTTTGAAATCTTATTTTAAAAGCAATGTCTTTCATATTCTGTACAAGCACCTTTTTTCGCTTATTACAATGAATCTGAGCCTTTGTGAGGAAGCTCTGCGCATGTTAACAGAGAGAAAAGCAAGTTGCCCCTAGAAATAGATGTGGACTGATACAGAATGTAGTTTTTAAGAAGACAGAGTTCAGATTTTTTTATGTAATGAGCTCCTTTTGTAGAGAACTGTCTGTGTGTTCTTAAAAATTACAACTTGAATTTAAATCAGCAAACATACCGGTAAAGACAACGCTTTGCTTGATTTTAGCAACTGTTTTTGCAAAATAATATATTATTAATTAAATAAAAAAGAATTTAAATGGGATATGATACCATCTTATTGTCCAGGTGCAATGCCAGAAGAAGACAAAATTATATACTTTAAAGAAAAGTAAATGTTCCAGATCTCAAGGGTCTCAGCTGTTTGTGGAAAAAACAATTGCCAAGCCCTCCTGTAAGCTGTACAGTTTCATCAAAAGTGGATCTCTAGACAACTCTGGATAATAAAGCATTACAAATTAAAGCAAAGCACAAATGAAATCTTGCCATCAGCATGAGTTCAAACTGCTCCATGTTACCCTTAAAACCATGGCAACAAGTTTTTGTAATACATACACTCCCAGCTCAGATGCTGGTGAAATATTTTGCTCTTAAAAACTTCATAGAAAAGACCGTTGTTGAATAAAGAAGGGAAAAGAATCCTGACTCATGGTTAACAAGAAAGAGAAGGCTTCTGTGCTTAAAGGTGCTTAAGGACAGAAAAAGTCCCAACTTTAGCAACTTTGATATTAATTAGTGCAGGAAAATTCCCATATATTCAACTGAATTTAGACCCCCCTAAAGGCATACAGTGTGAGGCAAGGACACAAAGATACGTTGTGCACTACACTTTCTAGCCAGCAGGTTCCTTGGCTTTTTTAAGAAGTGACCTAAATGAAAAATTCAGTTCACCATAGGAACCAAGCTCATTAAAACGTGTTGACTCTGTTTAATTTGAAGAGCCATACAGTGAGATTCATTTGATGTCCTAAGCCAGAAAGTCTTTCATCCAGGCTGTTTATCACATTATACCATACTCTATGACAGAACTCTCAAAAATAGACTTTTCCAAAGAGTTAAGAAAAAAAAAAGGAGTCACATTCCTAGAGGGGGAATTAAGAAAAAAAAAACTAAAAATATATGGATTTGGTTTGCCTCAAGTAAATGGTAATGGTATTCCCTTCTGCTGAAGGCAAGTTAAAACCTTTACCTTTGAATTTTGCAAGAGAAGCAATATTCTATCCGAGGGAATAGCTTGTGGGCTATAGCAGCTCAATAAACTGCAGTGTGAACATGCATACATTTAAAGTCCAACACACAAAATATACTGATAGCTGCATATACACTTTTCCTTCTTTGCAGCGTATTAAGCTGTCTCAGTGACTACTTAGTAGGTAGGCATTAAATGTATTATACAGACAAATCAGACGTATAAAATATTTGAAGATTAATGCAGGTTTTTTCTGGAACTGTGTAGACGGTATGAACAGCTTAGCTATGTAAGCCTGTTTTGAGATAACCATCTGTTTTTGGCAAATAGACCATCTAAAGAGTTCCTCCACAATTTTGTTTCAAAAGCCCATATATTTTTTATACAGGCTCAGATTTCTCAGTCAGTTTTTGGCACATTTTTAATGCAAATGTTAAAATTCACAATTAATTTATGACAGCTTTTTTAAGAGTGGTCTGAGTTGAAATGTGCAACATGTGAAAACTGGAAATGGGAAGAAAAAATGGATGGGAAAAGGGTGGAAAAACAGATGTTTGGATGGCTAGATGGCAAAAACCAAAAGGTTTGGAATATTCAGACATATATCTTGTGGAGTCATGTTCATGGGGCCATGGTAGAATCTAAGTGCAAGAGTCAAACCAGAATGCCATATAATGTCCAGTCTTTATTTAGTAAATCGGAAAATTGTTAGAGAAACAACTAGAGTAAAATAAAAGAAGGAGGTGTAATAGGATAGGAAGATGTGGAAATGACAAAAGGACAAAAAGAGCTAATCACAGGTGAGTAGATGCAGCTGGAAGGAGAGCAGAATGGCAGGGTGAGGGGAAGGGATAAAACTTGAAAAAGACGTTAAACTGAAAATCACTAAACTCAGGAAAGGAGTAAAGTGACTTAGTGAGTTTTCTAAATCAGTAAACTCCTTTCCCGAGTTTAGTTTATTCCTCGTACTGAACTAATACGAGGAATAAACTAAAATAAGATCTAAACAAACAATCACAAACATAAATGAAAACCAAAAGTAAAAAAATATATATATTCTGGGAAAGGCGATACTTTGCCATACTCATTTTCTTTTCCAAATATTTACAGACCCATATGAGAATTAAATCCAATTCCTTACCTTTCAAGATTTCAAGAAAGTATGGAAATTGTAAATTTATATTAATAATTACTAAGGACCATTTACATAATTTGAATGTTAAAATTCCTTCCTTAAGAAGAATAATTCACACAATGCACACATTCTGCCTTACTGCTTTCATTTGAATGTTAAAATTCCTTCCTTAAGAAGAATAATTCACACAATGCACACATTCTGCCTTACTGCTTTCTTACCTTGTCTGTGTCCTCGACCAAATCACTGAGGATGTCATCAGGGTCCAGTATACCCCCATCACAGTACTCAACATGATGGGTTCGAACGACAAAATCTCCCTCCTAAGATAAAGAACACAACTGAAAATCAACAAGCTGCAAACAATTGATATCTGCTGTTAGATAATAACTGAAATATTATTTTGTCATTTATTTAGCCTTTGAATTTGAGCTATTTTTAAAATCTCATTAGTTCTCCCATAAAGTCCCATATATTTGTCAGTTTCAACTGCAGAGGTCAAATGAAGAAAGTGTAAATAGCCACCAGCTATCTTTATCCCCGTGCACCGTCATTGGTGTCAGTTTATAATCATAGTTCACAACTTTTGGTCCTTTCCACTGTTTTTGAGAAAAGTTGTTTGTGAAGAAAGATTAAATGTGCTTAAACAACTCATCCATCTGGCTGTTTGCCCTTTTAATCTTTACACCATAATTAATTGGTTCATATTTTTATTTTAAAAAAACTGCACATAAATTGCTCCTTAATAATCGGCATCAAGACACAATGAAACTGCTATTAAGAACTGTTGCTGATGTGCAATTTCCAATTTATTTCTATAATATTACAGTAGAACTATGGCATTCGTCAGACTAGAGCACATATGTCAAAGTCAAGGCCCGCGGGCCGCATCCGGCCCGTGGGCTAATTATCTATGGCCCCCTGGATGATATTTAATTACTATTAGAACCGGCCCGCAGGCCACAGCGGCCCGCTGGCACTTTGCATGCACCAAGACTACATTCCCCACAATGCAACGGTAGCCCGGGTTCATCAGCAATCAGAGCAGAGACCAACTTTCAGGTTCCCCCCTCCTCAAAAATGGCTAAACGTGAAGTGGACGCTGAGAACAGGAGGTTTCAGGCCAAGAGGGAGGCAGACAGTGACCACTGTTTTCAGTAACGAGTAATCTAACGCGTTTCTATTTCAAATCAGGTAGTCAGACTACAGTTACTTATTGAAACCACTTTGCGTTACTATTTTCTTTTGTAATTTTATTTCCTCTACGTGTCTTGGGGAGTAACTGCAGTTTCTATGCGACACTATCAGCAGCGACAGAAACAATGGAGGGAGATGCGCATTTTGTTGCTGAAAAGGAAATATTTAGAGTTTCGGTCGCCAATTCCGTTTATTGCGGCTTTGGGCTCGTTTTTTTCTTTCTAAAGTCTCTTGCAAATTTAATGAGTCGCGGTCTGCGCTTTTTGGGCTTGGAAATAATCAGACATAAACCCCAGAATTTATCTGACATCCAGTTAGTTTTAGTCCATATATTCCCGGATTATCCGTTCCGCTGTCTTTGTTCATGTCAATTTAATATATCACCTGTGAATGACGTCGAGCTTCGCGTTGCGCTCCAGAAAACCGCAAACATCGAGATTAATCTGAACAGCGCAATAAACGTGAAAGCAGCTACGTATGAACGAGTCCGTAAAGTTGTGCAACTAAACGTCATTATGATTATTAATATTAAGATAAGTGTCACAAATCTGTGCAGCGGGACATCTGAGCTGTGGAGCTGCAGGAGGAGATCTGTGCGCTGCGCTGTGACATCAAACACAGGGCCGTAACACAGAACCTGGAGGCTGGGGGGCGGGGGGTCTAAAATCCTATTTAGAGTTTTCCAGACAACATGCACAAATTACTAAAGTTTTTCTGTACTGTTGTAACCATTAAACAATGTCCCCTTCAGTTCAACCATATAAGTGGAGACACATTGTTGATGTTACCATTATAAAATAACTTGAAATTAAGTATTGGCAAAGATCAATGTCATTTTCACAGGCGGCAGAGTGTTGTTGTCAGCAATTGCTGAAAGTAACTAAAACAATTACTTTTAATGTAACTTAGTTACTTTCCAAATCAAGTAATCAGTAATCTAAATAAGCTACTTTTTCAAGAAGTAATCAGGAATCTGATAGATAGATGGAGTACATGTTCACGGAGGTAAAAGGCAAACCTGTGTGTCTTCTGTGTGGAGAAAGTTTGGCTGCAATGAAAGAATATAATCTAAGAAGGCACTATCAGACTTCTCAGAAACACACAGACAAGAATATGGACATCATAGAGCAGCACAATAATG